>JBBMJY010000025.1:21108904-21126082 GCA_037833715.1 Toxotes lorentzi
GTGTGTGTGTGTGTGTGTGTGTGTGAGAGAGAGAGAGAGAGAGAGAGAGAGAGAGAGAGAGAGAGAGAGAGAGAGAGCAGAGGACAGTTTGATAAGACAATCAAGGGAGTCTGTCCAGCTGACAAAGAGAAGGCCTCAACCCACTGGGGAAATCACAAGCATCAGCATCATCCTGCCAGGGAACAGCTACCTCCACTGGACTGTAAGCTCCATGTGCCAGTTACATAACATCGCTCACAACATAATGTGTTTTGCTGCATCATAACTCTGCATGCCTACAGTGTATACAGTAGTCCATTTACACAAGGTAAGGCTGAAGTGCTTAATGGCTTATAGCAGCCCATCAAATGAAAACACTGCTAATCTGGCCAGTGAAGAGTCTAAAGAGAGATCAGCTCATTTGCCTTTAAACACCATTATCTCATTGGTATGAGCAGCACGACTCCAAATCACATCAAAGCCACATATTTCCATTTCAAAAGCCTGATAGAGAGGTGTTCTCAGCACATGATGGAGACTGCATTTTAATTAAATCCTGCAAAGTAAACCCCTTGTCTGGACAAAACCAACAGAGATACTGCTACAAGTCCACATGTATAATTAGGACAATTGCCAACCGTGTCTACAGAATTCTGCTACTCAGTAGTTCAGCTCTCTCCTCTGTTATTTGGCTTTAGCGCTCAACAGTGCTTATCCATGAGCAAATAGGAGCCAGAGTCGTTTCTGTGAATCACCAATAATTCAGCTGCTTTTCTGGGAATCTCCAGCAGCAGGAGGTGTCTTTGTAGGGAGACAAAGCAACTCTTCAGCTGGTAGTGGTGGATGGGACAAAGATGGATCCCCTGTGGGTTGGCACCGCTCTGCCCTCTGCCATCCAGACCGGAAGGTGGGGGAGGGAGGGCTGCTCATAGCCCATCTTACTCCTGGGTATCTCACCCCGCCCCCCACACACACACACACACGCACACACACACACACACACACACACACACACACACACATTTTATATATGAGCATTCACACACAGAGAAGCAAGCAGTCTCATATGGAAAAAAAAATAATAATAAAATCACACCATAGATACACACCCACGCCTCCTGCTCACATTCATGCATGAGTGCATCCATGCAGGCATGAATATGCAATCACAGAAACTCACTCACCAGTTCACCATGAGGCTTGACAATAGTTTACACTTCCATATGTGTTAATGATGACACTGAAACGGGGTCACATGTACTCCTTGCTGAGTATCTGGACACAGTTCAGCTTATTTTTTCTTTTATTTTTGTCCTTGTGCTTATTGGATTTTTCACTTATTTAATATCATATATTTAAAGAAGAACTGGTAGATTGTTCACAAATTTCAACATTTTAAACTCTTATTAGAAGAAATGTGTATCTCTGTTTTGAGAGGTGCTAAATAAAATGAAAAACATAGTGATGATGATTACTTGTTTACTTTGTGGGGCTAAAAAGGCTGCAGTCCCCCAGACTTCCCCCCTGCAATGAGAGTCCTCTCTCCTCTCTATTTTCTAGCAGAGTTATGTAACCAACCAAATCCCCTTTATTCATTCCGATGCATTACGTACACTAAAAGGGCAGCAGCAGTAGTGCATAGCAGGAAGAAACCCCGAGGTGGGAGAGAGAACACACACACACACACGCACACACACACACACACACACACACACACACACCCCTCCTCACAGGAAATGTTCTAACCCACAGCTGAGCTCCAAAATGCTTCTGAGGAAAAACAAAGTCTAAAATGACTCCTGCACTCGATCTTAATGATTGGGTAGAAGAATAAAGAATTAGAAACCCTGTATGACAACAAGACATGGCTTTGTGTTTAGAGGAACAGCCTGAATTGGAACTTTGGGAAAATTTAAATGAGCCGATAATGCGATAATCTGTGATAAAAGAATCACACTATCAACTCATATTCATGTTTCCCAAGCCACTTTTCAAATCTTCAAGCAGAAAGATTAAACAGGCATTTAGTCATTATTCTTCATTAAGTAGCCTGGAAGTGATTTTGTACAGTGTGTCTCTGCTAATCACAGATCACTGAGGAAAGTAAATAGAAATCACCTGTCAGCCCCTTTGTTGAATATGAACACATGATCCAGAACACACAGAATCCCATTAACGCACTGAGTGGCCATTAATCCTTCGTGGTATGTGGGCAAGATGGAAACGTGTTACATCACAGACCCACCACTTCAACAGGATCCTCACACGTGATTATTTATTATGATGCCTTTCTGAATTTTTCCTCTGAGAACCTGAACTGAGTAGTTTTGGCAGAGTGAGAGTCAGCATGTCTCCATATATTGTCATCTGTGTCTGACACGCACATCAAACATGTCACTCCTTCTTCACACTGCCCCAGTTCAGCCTGTCAGCCAGCAGGGTGTTAGAGCACGGCTGCCTCGGACTGTTAGGACACTACAGTGCTAGTTATGCACAACTTGGTCAGTTTATATCAAATCTGCTGATGGCTGCTGTTTTGTGCTGATACTCACTATGGTCAAGTTTTACCACTTTCATGTCAAAAATAGAAAAACTGTACATATACTTGTCTTTTTCCTCCAACTTTTGCCAGGTTGAAAAACCTTTTACCATCATGTGACTATGAAACTTAGCAGTCAGTATACTACTATATTCTGAGAGCATGTTGGGATGGGAAAACCTCTGGGACATATGTTAACAAATTTGTTCACTAATAGAAAATGCATAGATGAACAATTAAATGATAAATTAAGGATGTGTTAGGTTTCTTTAAGCTATTGCAGCTTTTGTCAGGGGCAAATGTCTGTTATATTAGAAGGGGACATTACTGATTAAATATTTCATATTTAAGAAAAGGCCAAAAACTGCCTGTTAGTAATCATGGTGAGGAGGGCTGATTTTCTTTGATTCCCTCTCTGGGCTGAGAAACAACCGAAGTCAAAATAATGTAAAAAATGGTACCATTTTCTTAAGCTTGCACCACAATTTGAACCTTAATATTTATCAAATTTCCGAAGTGCACCACCAGTCTACACATTAATAAAACCTTGATACAGAGACAGAAATGTTTCAGTGATGCATAAAAACGATGAGTGAAAATGGTGAGTCAGAGTTATTGGGTATTTAGTCACAGCATGAGGGATATAGGATGTGCACTGATGTGTCCACTCATTTCTTTATACACTTCTGTCACACAGGAAACATGGCTGTCTGACTGCTGTCTTCATGTCTGTTATGTCATGCCTATTACATGCTACTATTCATCCCTTCCTCTGTAAGTGATGGCTTACTGCTGAAACAGGAAACATGCCTCACTCAGATGTGACTGTTATACTCTACCGATTTCCTCACTTGAACCTTTAATTCACCAGAGCAGAGGGAAAACTGACATTGTGTGACTATAGCCACTTAGACTGGTTTATAGTTATTACATAAGAGCTGTTTTGTTTGCTAAAGGCTTAAAGTTGAATACTACTGAATCTATTTCAACACTTAGGTAAGTGTGATTAAAATCATAAAATGCTATAAACTACTCTTATGTTTTTAGCAACATTTGAGAGAATGAGTGTACGTCCTGTGGATGAATGGGGTGTGTGGGGCATGTAAGGTCACATGCTAAATCTCTTGAAGTGATGCCTTGCTATGTCCTTCATGGGTTGTGTAAAGCTCAACAATCATCTCATAACCCTTTACTAAAGGGGAGCCCCATATGCAGTAAGTGTAAGTTATATTTTAAATGAGACTGGTATTTGAAATAATGTTCCTATATCTGCTGTATAATGTGTAACTAAACACACATCTGATGGATTAAACTGCAACTTATGCCTGACAAAAGAGCTCTGTGAGCCTGGAGCCTCGATGTTGATAAGGACCCACCTCTTTGGCACTCTTAATCTTCTCCAGGAAAGTGCGCAGCTCCCTGGTTTCTGTGTACAGAGCCCGACACACTGCCTGGTAGTGACTGGGGGCGTCCGATAGACTGGGTAGATGAGCTGTACACAGCTAAAGGGGAGACAGTGAAGAACAGAAAAAGAGACATCTCAGTTCACAGTTCACACAGCCGCATTTATTATACACGTTACACAGAAGAGGTGGAGGAGAATTCACAATGGCTATCAATATCCATGTTATTTTTTTCAGTAAATAAATGTGAACAGCTTTCTAAATGTGTGATGTGGCATGTTGGTGACCATACAGGTGCTATGACAGGTTGGCTAGTTAGGTGTGGATAACTATCAGTGTTCAGTCTGCACAGTAGAAAATGAAGCGATCTCACAGAAGCCAGCATAATATGAAATGTGATTGCTTAGGTTAATTTGCATGCTGGCTTGTTACAGCTAACAGTGCTAAAACCCAACTGTTGGTCAAATGAGGTTACTCTTCTCCAGCAGTGACTCAGCTTGCTTTGGAGAGAACAAAAGGGACTGCGGGGCAGTTCCTGTGTGACAGCACATTAACCTAAATTAAGGAATGAATACAGGTTATCAGACTGTTGATTCAGATGTTTTCAGTTTACACCAACACCACAGAAAACCTTCTCAGGTAAACTTATGCCCTATTTTTCTCTAGTCTGGGCTAAACTGGTCCAAGTCTCCTCTGCACCTCGAAGATGTGAGACAGTTTTGTCAAACTGTGAAGCCTCGCTCAGGGATCTCAGCGACATTGCATAAAAGCAAAATACCCACAAACATTTGCAGACTTTTGTAAACAACTCTTATTGACTGCTGAATACAATTCACAAGACAGCTATGCCTGAGGTCAGCCAGGCTGCTGTCACACACACCCTCACACACCAACAGCAATGACAGAATATGTCCTTGTCTCTGTCTCTCAGAGGAACAGAAGGTACACTGGGTTAATGCTCGGCATGCTCTTGGCGTCCTTTTGTCTAGACTGCATTCCAGTTAAGAGTGAATTTCACTAAACACAGAAAATAATAGACAACATCTCTCCATAAGCTGTCCTGCCCACATCACTTCCTAAGTGTGGGAAAATGTTGTATCCAGGGTAAATGAATGTTGTTATTTATTTTTTAAGTTAAAAACAGTTTATGGGTTATTCTATGTCAACTAGGAGCAGTACAGTAGGACAAAAGGTAAACTGAGGGAGCACAGAGAGTGAATGGACTGAGGGGAAAAATACAGAGGCAACGATTCAAACTGACAGCTAGCTAGACAGTGTGCCGCACTGTTCCGATGCATGTTCTTGGAGGGCGGTTTTGGTGTGTATTTGTGTGTGTGACTGGGTATGTGGTCATTATGTAAACAGTATGAGGCCATGTGAGGGCTGACACAGTGACTCGCTGCTCCATTGGACAACAGAGAAGCATGACTCCCAGCAAGGATGAGGCTGGCTCACAGTTCAGTGTTCACATTTTCATTTTATCACACACAACGTTTCCTGAACAGTCAACCTCTAACATTATCAGTCCCCGGAATCCTGCAGTGGATTATGTTTCCTCAACATCTGCATTTATGCTCCAGAGAAATACTTATTTGACAGCTATACTTATTATGACTTTTCAAATGAATGTTTTGTCTAAAACATAATATGAGATTACCATATATGATGCTTTGTTATGTAATAAATACTAAAGGAGTTAAAATTAGCTTAAACCCACACACCTAAAACATTTAAATGCTTGCAAGTTAACATGTCAGTAATAATAATAAAATAATACAAATAATATACCTCTGTAAAAGGAGCCATTCAGCCTAATGTGCTGATAATACTTTCACACAGGGAGTGAGGGATGTAAAATCAAAACACTGAGCTTAAAGACACTAAAAGGCTGGATGATAATTGTCTGAGGGTTTATCACCATGAGCCACACCTTTCACATTACACATTATCATTTGATCCATTGACCATATCAAAAATACTGATGAGTGCAGCTTTAAATTCGGTGTCTCAGCTCTTCAAAATGACTAGTTAGCTTAAGCTTAAACAGCCACCAAGACAACAGCAGCAAAGACAACCACAGTCACTTCCTCAGCTATGGTACCTACCTTGAGGACATCTCTGTAGCCATGAACACTACAGATGTCATCAGGGTCATCCTCTCCCTCATCCTCTTCCTCCGTGGCCTCGTAACCTTCGTCAGGGCAGGCGTCCCTCGTGGCCTCAGCCATGTTGGTCATGAGGTCTATGAGCTGCTCTAGGGGAGGGCTGAGCTCCCTCTCCTCGTTCTCCTTCAGCCCGTAGTCCAGAGCCTTGTAGATCATGATTCCCAAAGACTCAATCACCTGAGAGAGAACAAGAGACAACCAAAAAATATTAACTTAACATGATCTGCGGTGTGCCTGTACAGACTGCAACAGTCTTCCATATTCACAATCGTTTCTGCAGGTGTTACCTCCATTTGTAATTATCAAAAGCAGATAACTATATATGTTAATAACTTACAAAGCACACTGTACAAACTGTAAGTAAAATCTACCCCATGGTATCTGATGATAAAAACTGATGTATGACATTTACGCAAACAAGACAATCATTTGTGAAGAATACATCCTTTGTCCTGCTGTTCTTCTGTTCATCTGCCTGAAAATAAATACAAATATGGATTGTGTGTCTTTGTTATGTAATATGACCCGATTTTGTGTGTCAAGCCTGAGCTGAACAGCTGTAATATGGTGACTCATGACTCAACGTTTCACAAGCGGTAACTCTGCTATTCACACACACACACACACACACACACATACACACACACACACACACACACACATGCAGCCGTTTGACAGGCTGACCCTGGGAGCAGATTACTGATCTTGTGATTAACTGACGCATGATGGAAAACACTATCATCGCATCATACGTGTTGTGTGGATACAATCAGGCTTTTAAAGCACGAAAGAATTCAGAATATGCAGAAGAAAGGGTGAAGATCATCTGCCATTGTTCACTGACTAAGACTGATCCTGGTTTTTGAAGATATAGCTAAAACGTAGCTCACCCCAAAATTTTTCACATCTAAAAGTTGCCCCTGTACACTTATTGTTATTGTAAGTTGATACAGGTACTGTAACAAAGGGGTTAAAAACTTCAAATCACTCCTGCAGCATTGTCCACTGCTGTCAGTTTGTTTGCTCAGTTCGATGTGGCTTCTTGGTGAAAGCAAACAAGCAAACTAAATATCTGGAATTTTATGGACATATAAATGGCTTTATGCACCCTTTGATGCTTGGTTTCGACCATAAAATCACCAAGCTAATCACAGCAAGGGCATTGTGCTAGATCTTTTTATTTTAAACCTTTATTAACTGATCCGTTGTCTATTTAAGGGCAATGTCTGGGAAAATAAAGTCTGGGAAATGGAGCACACGAGTTTGATGGTCTCTCACAAGGAGCCTTCCACCAACATGTCAACACACTGAATCACTCTGCTTTCAGTGCAACCAATCTTTTATCACATTATGAAGTGGTAACTATCAGGATTTTTTTTTTTTTTAGAAAATGTGTCAAAATTGCTTTATTGCATAGCTAAATATATTCGTCAGCAGATGCCGTGCTCAGTTATAGCACTTAGACTGTCCTGGAAATGGAAAGTCATGGTGGATAAAGGCAGCAATGTGGAAGCCAAGACCAAAGACAAGAGTGGGAAATCACACAGGGGATTATTCTGCAGCCCTGAGCACAGAGAAAAGAGTGGAGGGAGACAGTAAATAAACCACTGAGGGAAAAGGAACTGTGAGAAAAGGGGGAATGGGGGATGGAGGGAGAAATATAAGGATTGGTGACAGAAATGTATCAGGAGACGGAAAAAAAAGAGGCAGTGAATGAGATTCTGAAAGTCATTGGATCAGAGAGGTCAAGGCGGCGGAGAAACAGAATCACAGCGTGCGTGTGCATGTGTGTGTGTGTGTGGAGACATGAAGATCAAGGGCTGATCAATGGACACTAATGGAGGGAGGAGGAGTCATATGAGAGATCAGTCCTCCTCTACCTCCCCATCAGTGCGTAAGAGCTGGGTTTCCTCAGGGGGGAAGGGATGAATGCAACCTCTTTGTCTGAGCTCCACCACACCCACCGGTTTATGACACCATGCAGACACAGACAGACAGACACACACCTGCACATGCAAATAAACCCCTCCATGGTCCTGCTCTAACCTCAGGCTGTCACTGAGAACCTCTCCAGCAGACAGCTCACGAATGTTGAAGAAAATGTGACAGATGTGGATTGTGCTGCCCTGCCCAGCACCTAATGGTTTTATGTGTTAAGCATGTGGATTTTCAAGCTCCTGTTTTTTATCTGCAGCTTTATCTGTCTATCTAAACTGGTCACACCTTCAAGAATTCAGTCAAGGGCTGAAACGGTATTTAATCTGCAACTAGAATTACCATCTCACAGTTGTACACCTCCACCAACAAGTTGAGTTGCAATTTACATGCATGTCTGTCCAGCCTCACATAATATATGTAGTGAAAACATGGAAGGTATTTTCTGAAAGGTATTAAGTGTATTTTATCATAATTAGCATATGAACTCTTGATTTATGGCTAAAATTGGTTAAAGTGACCTTAACCTTTGACCTTTGCACACCAAATTAGAGTCAGTTCATCCTTGCTTCCAAGTGAATGTTTTGCATTCACGAGAACGGACAGACTGACAGATGGACAACCAGAAAACATCTCCGGTCATGGCTATCACCGGCACAGAGGCTTGAAAGAAGAAAGGCTTCAGCAGATGAATCTGACAAATGTCTCGCTCCTTTTTTTTTTACTGAGTCATGACAGTTGTTTTTCTGACAGAAGAAGTGTCCACCAATTAAAATTTCATCTTGCCACAGATTAGATGCATCAGGCGGATAAGACGTGCCTCATCCCTTCACTAAAATCTGAGAGCAAACTGCCAAAGGAGAAGTCTCAAGTCTTTACAAAATTATGTTAGAACATAAACGACTAACACTTCCTTTAAATAATCTACAGATGTAAAACTTACATACTTTGAACTAGATATCAAGCAGATATCAAGCAGAAATCTGCAAAAGATGATTATAACTTCATTTATAGATTTTACTTGGTTGTGGGAGGGATGGAGGAACAGGGTCAACTCAGAGTATTAGTTTTGTTTGATGTACAGTGTGTTTTTCTGCGTTTCGTTTTCATGTTTGTTTCAGGTTTGTTTGTATTTCTTTCACTTACAATTGGTTTATACTATACGTGTACCATGTAGAGCTGCAACAGCCAGTTGTCAATAGAAGGAAAACTTATCTCCAACTACTCTGTAAATCAATTAATCTTTTCAGTCAAGCAAAAATGCTGGTTTCATCAATGTGAGGACATTCTGCTTTTCTTCTAATTTATGTGAGTAAATTTTTGACTGTGGATCAGACAAAACAAGACATTTTAACACATACCCTGGTTCTATGGACCTGGGATGGGTATTTTTCACTAGTTTTTGGCAATGCATAGGCTCAATGATTAACGAACTAATCAAAAACAGATTAATCAACAATGAATCATCATCACAGATCATAAAATGTTAATGTAGAAATGAAAACTATGCACCATGTTTAATGTTCACAATAACTGTTCTATTGATTGATGACCATAAGCATGAATCAGAATCTCTGTCTATGTTGCTGCTGTCACTCAAGCTTACACGAGCTTAATGGAGTCGTTTCCTACTCATTCTTCACAAATAATTAACTGCAAACTATGACTGATTTCAGTCCCTGTGACTGTGAGACATCTGAACATGAAGGCTGAAGCAAACACATCTCCATTCTTCTTTAAAATCTCCCCGACTGGTTCCCAGGCCTCCAGGCGACCAAGCAGAAATGATGGGATGGAAGAGAGGAAGTGGTGGGGAGAAGAAGAAAAAGAGAAAGAAAAGTGGGAGGAGGATGAAGATGTGACAGGCAACAGCAACATCAAACAGCTTGGCTTAAATTTCAGTCTTCTTGTCATGGAGACGGAGGTACGCTGGTCAAAAGGGCACAAAACAAAAACCATCGTGACATTTTTCCCCCCAAAGCCTCTTAATCACTGCTGTCCTGCAAACAGCTGTTAACCTCAGCTGAACTTTTCATTAGTCTCAATGACCGTGGCTCCATGATAAGACAGATTAGGTTTAGAGCCAAATCATGTTGTAACAAAAGTAAAAATGTAACCCTTATTTTATTCCATTTCTCACACTGTTTCTTTACTGTGTGGATACATCTGCCATGACGGTTCTCTCAAAAATGCAGCTGTAAGTTATCTGCCTGCTGGCTGCAAAGAAAACTCTTCTTCAGTTGCACACAAAGACAACACTATGTCACAATCAACAGTAACTGCACTACATGACCTCAGGTCTTAGGCCCACACACCAGCAGAATATGATATGACAACAGAGCCTCATGTTGACAAGAGTACATGTGATATCTAGCTTTTGTCCTAGTTTAGAACATTATGTAAAAGGGCTGTCTCAATATGTCTACATGTCTGCTACCATGCATTCACTGTTTACAACACAGTTTTCTACAGCGTTAAGTCCAATATAAGAATAAAAATGTTCACTATAAAGACACTCTGTTATGTCTGCAGGTGTATGAAGCTGGAGTCAGCAGCCCGTTAGCTTAGCTTAGCACAAAGACTGGAAACAGGAGGAAACAGCTGGTTTGACTGTCCAATATATAATATAACAAAATCCACCAACCTGCACTGACAAAGCTCACTCAATTAACAGGCTATATCTTGTTTGTTTAACCCATACAAAAACCAAAATGTAAAAACAAGTGTGGGTTTACAGGGTGTTACATGCAGGACTACGTCTTAGCTAGGAACAGAAATATTCAGTCTCCAGTGGATTTTGATGACAAGACCCAGGTCCATACCGACCAGACCGATGATGTCTTTTCATTCTACTCACAAAAGTGAGTAAACTTATATCCCAGAATGTTGAACTGCTCCTTTAAGTCAAATATTTAGTTTGTTCTTTGGGCCAACCAGCATTTGAAAACCTATATACCTGTGTATAAATACTATTAAACAGAAAATTGTATTAAATCCACTGGAGGAGTTTGAATCAGTTTAAATTCTTTAATCTATTATCAATTTTCTGTTGGTTGATTTTCCGCCATGCTACTAATCAGTTAATCATCTCATTGATACAGCACTAGTTACTAATACACATGATGAAATACAGCTTTGTAAGTTGCAAGTGGTGCAAGTTTAATTAGAGGGATGGGAGGAGTAAATCCATGAATGAATGATGGGATGAGTCAGAAACAAGTTCGTGACATTGTCTGACTGAGGAAGGTCAGGGAGGATCACACTGCTGGTCAGCAGTGGATACTTAGTGGACTCGGACAAAGACACCAGCTGTTACACACTGTGAATCAAAGTAGTTATAGTAAAGTAGCTTTGTGTCATTTTCACAGACCAAACACCAGAGCCTGTTGTGCTAACTAAACACTAACAGAAATCTATTGGATCTATTTTGTATGCAAAAGTCTCCCATCAATCATTGTTAGGCAACCAGCACAGAATTACCACAATCAGCACAAACTGGTTAGAATTAAAGGATTGTACAAACAATGTGGGGATTTAAAACATTTATATTTCCTCACAGGGATTGGGTCATGGCAGTGAGAGTAAACAGGAACTGAGCTAAGTGCAATTTTACTAAAACAAAACAAATAATAATAATAACAATAAACTACTTTCCTACTGCAGATTACAGTCCGTTTAAGCTTTAATAGTATGAATTGTGTTATTACAAAACATTATTCATTACACCTGTAATCTAGGATCAGTGCCGGTCCATCTGGTGTCATTTCATTTGAATTTTTCACAACACATCCTGGGTTTCCAAATGTTATACTAATGAGCAGTTCAGCTTTTCATAGTCTCGTCCTTATGAAGATAAATTACGCACATTAACTCCTGATCAATGCACTGAAATAGACTGCAGCTAAAAGTCATAAAAGAATAAACCGAGTCTTTATCCTAGCATCCATTTGAACTTGCATCTCTTTCTTTGTAGGGAAGCATGACACATTGGAAAATATGTTTATTTGTTTTTTGCCAAGAACCACAGCAGCTGAGAAGATTGTTACCATTCTCATGTCTATGTAGTACATATAAGTGAAAACTGGGTCTAGCTCAGTCTTCATGCCACCTGTTCCCCTTGTTTCCAGTCTACATGCTGGAAAGGTCTGCCTCTAAATCTTTACTCTCTAACACATTCTATGTGGTTTGTTTAATCTGTACACAAACAGATAAAAACAAGATGAAGGGGCTGGTGACCTCCTGCTGGTTACCTCATGATAACAAGAGTCCAGGATGTCAATGGCCCCCACCAAAAAAATACAAACAAAATAAAAAGCAAAACTAAGCACAACTTTTCATTTGCATACACAGTTTGTGTGAAGATTAAGCAAACAATATCAAATATGAATTAATCAGCTCTAGTGGTGCTGGTGGGTGGATTTCTGAACTTTGGAGAGAGTCAGGCTACCAGGTTTCCCCTGTGTTTACACTTTTTCTGCTATGCCAAGTTAATCCCTTGCTGGCTCTAGCCTCATTTTGCATGTGTTTGCAGACATGAGAGTGGTATTCATTTTTACATCTGAGTCTCAGCAAGAAAGCAAATAAGCATATTTGTCATAATAATAAAGTAATTAAGCACCAAGCTTAACTCCCAGCTGCTCCACTGAACCCTCACAGTGGTCAGCAGAAGAGTGCAGTGGTACTGAGCACAAAATGTAGAAATGCATGTAAGAAAGTAGAAGCCACGTGAAATCTCATCCCACTTACATGTATCATGCAGAGATATTATCGAGGCGATACAGGTTATATGATATAAAAACATCATAAAAATGAAATCACTGGTACTTAGTATTCTGTCCTTTCCAGTACAAACTTCCCCACATTTCTTCATCACATTATTTATTGCACTGTATGAACTCAGGACTGAACTTTGTAAAGTCAACATCATCCTGTCAATATCATGAGAATTTACCAATGTGATCATCTCAAAAGGCTGAGTCACATGGGAATGAGATTATGGCAAAATCAATCTGTCCTTCATTACTCAGTCAAGCAAAGACTTGACTGAGTAATGAAGACTGACAGTCCACTTGTTGAACCTGCTAATGTTAAAAAATAAAAAACATTCCCATAATGATACTGCACCCTACCGTGAGTTGATTCATTGTAACAGGAAAAAAAAAGTGTGGGTTATTTCCTCTCAGGCACAAAGAAACGCTGAGGAGATTCCTTTCTCAGATTCTTATGCCTGACTCCACCGTCGTGACCTCTGACTATCATATGACTGAGAGCGGCTGCTTTGGTTTGCTATCTAGCAGACGTAGAACCCACATAACTTCACATACAGAACAGAGAGATCACTTGAACCGAAGCACACACATTTTTCCAGCTCTGTAGTTTCCCTTCGTCTCTCCTGCTCTCTTGGAAATCATAAAAGCAAATGTACATTATATCAGCTGAGGAAAGCCATCTACCAAACATTCATCACTCCTGAGTGAATGTTCTGTTTACATTAGAGAGTAATCCCTTTCCAAACTTCAAAGCCATTCAGAGAGAACAGAGCATGCACAGTTAGACCCCGACGGAGGGGAATGGGATGAGGCACAATCCACAAATTTCTGAGGTCACCACACACAGGACCAGGTGTTCTAGCTGGCACAGGTACAGGGGTCATCAGCTAATTTCTCACAAGAGGAAAAAAAAAAAAAAAAGGAGGAATGTGTAGGTGAAGAACAAAATTGTTATATTTGAGTGATTACACATAAAACTGCTAGAAATATCAGTGAAGTGCATTTAACCATAGCGATTATTAAGAGCCTTATGCCATACCATGCTGTGCCAGGAGCACGGTTCACCTGCTTTGGTGAAAACAGCATCATCTGACATTCACAGTCGCATCATTTGCAAGAGTTTCCACTGTTTGAAGCCGTGTGCAGATAATGTGTCAGCCATGGCTACACATGTGTTCCTGTTCATTCAACTTTGAGCTAAGGCCTCAGCCGCAGGATTTAAGGCTGTCAAGCATCAAGCAGCTCGAAAAACTTAGCCAGTAGTTTTGTCAGCCAGTCTGTAACACACTGTATTGTGAGAACTCATTTCTAGTGCAAAGCTGCTTAGAGGGGATTTGTCTATACAGTTTCACATTCTCTGCCTCTACAGCCAACTCTGTGTGTGTGTGTGTGTGTGTGTGTGTGTGTGTGTGTGTGTGTGTGTGTGTGTGTGTGTGTGTGTGTGTGTGTGCTTGAGTTATTCACTGACTGTCCATCTGTTATCGCAGCTCTATTACCCAGAACTCCCTGAAAACAACTGTGTGCTGTCTCTAATGAACTGGGAAAAGATCCTCAGTCAATGTGCAGCATCACTCACACACACAATCTGCAGACCAAAACCACCAGTTTCACCAAAAAAGGTCTCTGCAGACTAAAATTATTCCATCTACAAAATTTCTAAAAAAAACTTTTTTCACAAGCTATAATGACAATTAAGAGCCGCTGATGACAGTACAGAGAGAACGTGTGTGGAGGCGGGACAATTTTAGACAGCCCTTAAATTAGGTCCGAAATGTCTCCTCATCAAACGAGAGGCCTCGCTATGTGACATTTCCAACCAGTCAATCAGAGAAGCCAGCTGGGAGCTCTGGGGCTGGTGGAGAAAATGACTGGGTGAAGGCGCAAGCTGAAAGATGGGAGGCTGAGAGACACGCAAGGAAAGCATTTATCTGTCATGACTCCTAAAATGTGTAACCAGCAGTCAACATAAACACAGATACCGATACCCTGAACAAGCTGTTTTCAGATTATCTGGCTTGTGGTAAACAGAGTTAAGTGCCACAGGACGCATTAAGATTAGCTTAGTCATCATGGGGAGTCTTGCTCAGCCTGTGGAAACAGTAGTAGCTGTAAGGAGTTTTGTCAAGTCTGAGTAAATAACCCTAATGGTTATTTTTTTTCCAGGGCTTGGGCTTGATGCTCCAAGTTTAGAACAGAAAACGAGCATTACACACTGGCAGGGAGTTTGAAAGGTGCAGGTATTTAAGATAAGTTGGATTATAGGAAGTGTAGGATCCTGTGTTTTTGGACTTTGACCCATAGGGACTAAAAGTCAAAATCTTGGCTGCTGCAACTTCAAGAAAATGACATAAAATTGATAAGAATCATGAGCCCTTGATAATCATAACATCAAGATGTTAGGAAACCTGATGTGGTGGGATGCCACAAACTCTGCATGAACACCTTGCATTGGAGACTAAATTTCCAACTGTCTTGGAATTCTCTTACTGCAAAGTTTTTTTTCCTGTATGATGTTGTGTCTAGTCAAGCCAACTGCCTATTGGAACAAAAATACACATGAACATGTTTCATTTGTTAAAGGTGTTAGATCAGCAGTGAGGTAGCTACAGCAGCTGCTTTGCAGGATTAACACATCATAAACCGATGGCTTATGACAGTTTCAACCACAGCGCTATCTGACACTGGTTGCACTTGGAATAATCCTGCAGAACACCCACTCTAATCTTAATTCTATCTCTGTTGTTGTGACTGGCTGCCTCACTTACTGTAACTAGCTAATGTAACCAGCTGTGGAAGATAAATATTTAAAATGGAAGTCATGATGTTATTATGGTTAATCCCAAAAACACTTTCCCAGCCTGCATTCCCTGAGATTTCTTTAAGTCAACAAAAACATTGCAAACACTGCTGCAAAACTAATTCCTTCATGTGACCAAAGTACTCATTTTAAACATGCATATTGTTTTCTTTTTCCCACCTAGCAACTCAGTTGCACGTCAATAACACAAAGCAAACACTGCCAAAACACAGTAGGCAAATCAACACAAAGTTCTGGTTTAGAGTCATAAAGTGCACATTTTACCTTTTCCTTCATATTTGCTCACATACTTTGATTAACTGTAAGGTAAATGTGACCACATAATGTTCAAATCTGACATCGTGATGATGAAATACAGTAACTAAAACAGAGTTACAGTGGAGTTACTCACCTCTGCTGGTGTGCAGGGGCTGTATTTACCTGCAGGGAAACAAGAAAGCAGTGTTATGACAAGCAGCAGATGCAAGCCTATTCATAGAGCAGCTTACAAACATAAACACATGTAAAGCTGCATATGTAACATTGTTCAGTTGTGGTGTAGATATACTATATGTAGGACCCAAGCACACATGGTGATGCTCTCTGAGATATTCATGTCAAAGGTCATACAGGCCAGTATACTAAGTCCATCTAACAATGTCTAAATCTCAGGGAGATGTAAACTGACATGAGTGTTGAACAGCTATAGAAGCATGTGATACACAGTCACATAGAAGTGATTCCCAACACATTTTGAGCTTGTTGCCCTTAAAAGCAAAGCAAACCATTGCAAACCCTCACTACTGGTAGTATATCTAAAGACCTGCTGCCAAAATATTTCCTCCAATGCCTTTTTACCTGAGCCAGTGAGAATTGGATGTGAGTATGTCAAATACTGATAATCTGTCACAAAAACTGTAATATTAAATGTAATATTAAATCAAAAAGGATCTCTATCATCCCTTGCTATGCTACATTTTGCTTTGTGGTATCTGTGGTTATGTATTCTCTCTTTTCCAGAAACTTACACAGTTTTACACCTGACCAGTTTTAATAAAAGCTCTGTTTTGTTTCGAATTACTTTTGTAGTTTTCGTAGCATGTGACCGATGATGACAAACTCCTCCCGAGAAGCCACAACTCATGAATGTACTCCCTTCAAAAAGAAGACCCACTTTAATGTTTCTCCAGGCTACAGCATCACAATGGCTCTGGCATCATCTCATGACCTTAACTTGCATCAGCAGGTCTGAATGCCATGCAGCTCTATGGTGCAGATGTGTGATGTGTGTGTCTGTGTGTACTTCAAAAAGGGTGAGCAGATAATCAAATGAGATTCCTTAATGACACTAAAACACTTGGGGAGATATCAGAAGCATGAAATTAAATCCATTTATCAGTCTCAAGGCATGACACAAACACATTTACCAAGGTTCTTAAAAGTGTCCTGCTTTCCTATGATGTATTCAGATATAATGCAAGCAGATGAACTGCTGAAAGAAATAATCATAATCATCTATTTTCTCTAGACTTTTCACTGGACTTTTTCTTCATGCAGATACCTGTGGTTATTTTTCAGGTGCCGGTATAAA
>JBBMJY010000025.1:21126359-21156195 GCA_037833715.1 Toxotes lorentzi
TACTTGGCACAGCAGATCCTGGGTCAGTCAGGAGCACTGCAAAAAACCTGCAGCTTTGGCGATCACATGATCGCGTTATCTGAAATCGCAATTTCGATCAGAAAACGATAAATCGTTCAGCCCTAGTCCGTTCTATGTGCATTTTGCATGATGAGACATAACATGAGCAACAGAGGAATAAAAGCCCAGACTCCCCTCTCCAATGGTTGCTTCCATGCTCCTAAAAATAGCCCATTCATTCCAACCATATAGAGCTACAGGCCACAACCGGCATCGTCATCCCAGCTGTGCCTCTCAGATCTGCTCAAAAAAATTCATTAGACAAAGCATGAGCTGCATTTATTTTCTCAAAAGCCATAACACTGACTCAGCAGTGATCTGCATTGTGTGCTACATTTTAGCTGTGTTAAGAGCCCGTCCCTCAGGCCCTCAGGTAGTCCATTACACACAGATAGATAGATAGGCATTTAGTCAGTCTGCTCTGCACTCTGTCAGCAAACATGATTACAGTAGATGATCAACATGCCAGGCTTCGGTTTGACAAGACACCATAATGTGTTTGCTTAAAGTACATGTTATCATTCACAGACACACCCACTGACTGAATCAACACGGCATACAGTGTCAGTTGCAGAAAAACTGTAACTCTCTACCATATGAGACTAAAATTATCATAAAACACAATAAAGTCACTGTAAAAGCGCTGCATAGTCCCTAAGGGGACGATTTCAGAATATTCCAGTGATTTTTTATTTGGCACACTCTGCTGCCACACATTTCCCTCCCTGGGATATTTTCATCTTGGCAAAAGAATTACTGTCATACCAGCAGGGCTCTAACTCCTCCTTACTTCTCCTCATTTTTATAGCAGTTCATTAATTATAGCAGTGAACAACAGGGGCTCCTAAGTCACAGGTGGTTAGGAACAGTTGAATCAGGCCATAAAAATACAGAAGATATGCAGGAGTGAAGCTGTACTCCATGAAAACTTCTCACAACTCTTTTTCTCCTCACAGATACGGGCATCAATCAGCTCACACCTAGATCACATCAGTGCCCACATTTCAGCTTGCAGCCTAATCACACTCTTTAATCAGATTAAACAGAACAAAAACCCCTCATCCGATGGGAAGTGGCAGGCTTTTAATAATAGATGAAAACGCATGATACACACATGCCTTCAGAGATGTGGACATAATGAAAATTCAGTGAAAACACTACAGTGTGAGGAGCCATGAAAGTGAAAGCAGCAGGGGTCTCTGGTGGGAGAGGAGGTATTCCTTTGTTTATCAGTTGTTGTTGTTGTTGTTTGTTTTTCAGTCATGTTTAATGGAGCCTTAACCACTGGCTGCAGATTAGAGTAATCCTGACATGAAATGAAGCACCTGATCAGGAAAAACATGTAAAAAGCCTCCACAAATGTAGGCCTATACATTTTATTTATAGTGATATTGTTGAACTGTGGTACCACTATAATACTCATATTACATTATTGCTTACACAAGTATTGCTGTCTGTGTTTTGGCCTAGCTTCTCCTCCTGGAATTTATTTTCGGTCTGTAAGTTATAGTCTTTTACATAAGGACAATTACAACATATCAGCTCCATTATTTGTAATGCAAGTGATGGCATGGCCTACATCCCATTAGCTTTATCTGTATTGCATAATACTTTACCTTCACAGCTCTGGTGTTCCACTCTCACAGACCCATCTTTCTGTACCCTAACATCCCCCGGTCCGGATATCCTCCTCGGAGAAGCCGCAGATGCTCCTGCGACGGCGGAGGAGCTCCTCCTGCTCCAGTGTCCCTTCGCCAGTGTCCTGCAGCACTGGTAACACACCGCCCATGCCTGTTCCTCATTGATGGGCTGGTTATAAAGCCTCAGTATCTCCTCCAAAGACAGCTCCTCCGCTCCTGCTTCCTCCGTTAAATTCATGGTGTGGTGACGCTGCTGCTCATCCCGGCGAGTCGCTGCAGCAGCATCCGTCAGCCCTCCGTGGTCCCCGCATCGCTGCTCGGCCATCCTTTCATTATCTCAGCGCAGGAGGCCCGATGACGAGAACAGGTCCAGGCCAATATGTGAAAGCAGACCTGGAGGCATTGACGCTTCCCTCCGGTTCCCCGGGCAGCAGGAGCAGCGAGCGGCGCACCGAGGGTTGTTTCCGCCCGACGCCTCGTTCAGGTCTCTGTACCAGCAGTCATAAGACGTGTGTGTGTTTGTGTGATTGTAGCCTGCACAATGAGTGTGTGTGCGTGTGTGTGTGTCACATCTCAACACAGCAAGCCAGGCTCACTCCTTCATCACATGATCTTTCTCTCTCTCTCTCTCTCTCTCTCTCTCTCTCACACACACACACACACACACACAAACAATCTGGGCTCTAATCTTCCTGTACACATTAGTAGCTGGTACCTGATGGGAACTTGAGGGTTTTACAGAATAAGATGGGGTTGAACTGTTGACTCTGTAGTATTTTCGCAGTTATTTAGAAATAGTGATTTATTTGTTTTTGTTTTTGTTTTTTTATCATTTGATTTTTTTTTTTTTTTGGGGAGTGTTTTCATTTTTCTTTTTACATCATTACATTGTCACATAGTAACAGAGATGCACCTTTCTGTACAGTTTACTCTGCTTGTAGAGTTTGTAAATATAGTAAATATGCAGTTCAAGAAACCAGTTTCAGATGATCTGAGCTTTGTGGCATGGCAAATTATCCTGCTGGAAGCAGCCATCAGAAGATGGTGGTGATAAAGAGAAGACATGGTCAACAATACTCAGAAAGGCTGAGGCATTTACACAATGCTCAGTTGGCACTAAGGGTCATTGATTCATTAATTGGCATTGATTTGTATTCATTTTTAATTCATTTTTGTTCTGTTTTTGCTTGAGGTGATATCCATGTGTTTGTTTCATTACTTTCTCACAGGTCAGATGTTCAAAGCGTGTCACAGTGATGGTCCACCCATACAGGTGTTTTCACTTATATAATCACTCTTACTGATCTGTTGTAATGGGTGGTGTCACATAATTCATAGTATGGTTCTATCCTCAGCCTGTGCAGAGGACAAGTCATCACAAGCTGCATCTGAAAACACCTGTGAGGGAGCTCTCAACAAAATCAATGCCTACAAATTTTTCTATGTTGTTCTATTTTTATTGGAGGTGTTGGCAGGCTGCGTCCCCTCAGGGAGACAGTGTTACGCAGCTCTGCACTGACTGATCCAGTTAACTGACTCTTTAAGCATACAGACTACAAACACCTGAGTGATAGGTGTGTTTATGTCTGTATGTGATTTGTCACATTGACAGTACAGTCACATGTATATTGTGGTGGAAATATAACTGTAAGTATACTTACTCATTTAAGAACATCAAGTGGTTTTGATGTACACATGATGCAAACATGTGACTGTCCAATGTTGTAAAATATGATGCAATGTTGGAGATTAAATTTCTCAATAGTATATGAATGTTGGTAATGGGGTGTTTTTATAGTGTATTGCTACCTTTACTAGCAATATGTCTTCCACTACTGTATGCACTAATTAACTGAAGCTGCTGACCTGTATCTACATGATTTTATGCATTGCAATGCTGCCATGTGATTGGTTGATTGGATAACTGCATGAATAAGCAGTGGCACAGGTGTTCCTAATAAAGTGCTCTGTGAGCAGCTTAAAACCACATCAGGTTCCACTCCTGACAGCTTAGAATAGAAATCTGAGGCTGCAGTGGACACAGACTCACCAAAACTGGACAGCTGAAGCCTGTGAAGACTGGAAAAATGTAGCCTGCTTTGATGGATTTGGATTTCTGCTGAGGCTGCAGATGTTCAGGTCAGAATTTGGCTTCAACAGCGTGAATCCATGGACCCAACCTCTCTTGTGTCAACAGTCCAGGCTGGTGGTGCTGTGATGGTGTGGGGAATGTTTTCTTGGTTCACTTTGGGCCTTAATACCAGTCAGTCAGTGTTTGAATGCCATACATTTAGAGTATTGTTGCTGACCATGTTCATCCCTTTATGGCCACAGTTCACAATCTTCTAATGGCTCCTTCCAGCAGGATAATGCTCCATGTCACAAAGACAAAGTCGTCTCAAACTGGTTTCATGAGCATGACAGTGAGTTCACTGAACTTCAGAGGCCTCCTCAGTCTCCAGACCTGAGTCCAGTAGAACACCTCTGGGATGTGGTAGAACAGGAGATTGACAGCTTGAATGTGCAGCTGATAAATCTGATCAGAAATAATGTGATGCAGTCATGTCAACATGGAGCAGAACCTCAGTGTTTCCAACATCTTGTGGAATCAATGCTACAAAAAACTGAGGCTGTTTGAGAGCAAAGGGATGAAATACCCAGTATTAGTATGGTGTTGGGCGAGTGTGTATGTTAAACCTTATTTAACAGGTGTCCAGGGTGGAGTGTGTATGTAGTTGTTGGTCCCTTCCCATTCCTATATTTGTGAATCATTCTTTTTGTGTTTCCAGTCATAGCTTTTTTGAGGCAGAAGTTTGCACCAAAACACTTTGAGCACCTTCAAGCATCATGGACGGGTCTCATCTAAGGTGTCTGTTTGGTGCCCCCTGCTGTTGGTACATGCAGCAGGTCACTTCCATGTTTAAAGTATTTTCTCGCAGCTACGTAGATTCCCAATGACTTCTGCTTAAAGAGGAAGTTTCCTTGAAATTGCCCATGGCTCTGCAAATGATCATGAGTCCTCACGAGGTTTCACAGAGAAACCCTTTTTCCTACACACAGAGGCTGCAATATGTGTCTCACACTCATTTTTCTCACATGAACATCTCATGACCTTCACGTCATGTCACATTCATATTCCTCTGAAAACATTAAACCAGAGAGGAAATGACAAACATGCTTTTCCTGATATTTATAAATCAATTCACAAATTAACACACATTGGATATTATTTATTCGTCAATCATATTTATTTAATCAATGGCTTCACAATACTCAGATAGAGATCTCTTTTTGACAGCAAATGTACACAACATGAAACAACAACACACACTCATATAACATCTTTGTCTCACAGTGGCTGCAATGGTAACCCACAGTCTCACACACAGATCTGGGTGCAGTGGGTACAATGATAAAACTGCCCATATGTAAACACAAATCTCTGAACACAGACACAGAAATTGTCACTATCAATACACACCAGCACATGTGGAATGACACAGTAAATATACAACTCTCCAGTATGATTTCTTAATTAATTTTCACATCAAGAAAAAGCAATTATTTTGTGGCTTGTGGAGAAAAATA
The DNA here is from genome assembly GCA_037833715.1 of Toxotes lorentzi. NCBI lineage: Eukaryota > Metazoa > Chordata > Actinopteri > Toxotidae > Toxotes > Toxotes lorentzi. Next base: position 21,131,648 of record JBBMJY010000025.1, read on the forward strand.
AACTGTAAACAAAAACAATATTTAAAAGTCTTTTTTTTGTCCCTTGGTTGTAAAAGTGGTAGAAGCTTGCTGATGAGCCTTTTCACCACAAGGAATGAACATGCAGCATTGTCATTCAAGCAGCTGATGTGGAGAGGAGACAGTGAGCAGAAAGACAGCTGGACAGTGGAGGGGAGGGGGGGGGGGGCAGGGGGAGGTCACCAGGAAAAACATAATTTAATCAACACTCAACATAAAGACAAAATAGGGGAAGTGTTAAACTTTGAAGTCCAACAGGTTGCAGTCGATCTTGTAGTAGACATAAGGATAATACTCCTGCTGGCTCAGGTTCAAGCCTGGGATGTCCATTGCAGACTGGAAATGAAATAAAAAGAAACAGCAATGTTAGTGTAGTTTGAATGATTGAATGTATTCAAAAAAAGCATTTGTCTGCCTCAAAGTATGTCCCCTAAAAGTGCTTGTTTTCACCACTGACGGGCTCAGGTTGTTAGAAGCATCTTGACAACATTATGGATCGGACCTCCTACAGAGACAGATGTGTCCAACATGTAACAGAAGTCTCGCTCACAGAGACGTTTCGCTCTGAAATCTCATGAGAGGTGAGATGTTGCAGGAAGACATGATCTAAAACATTAAAAAAAAAAAAAAAAGAAGAAGAAAAAAAACCGATTGGCTGTCTTTCTGATTGTTTCAGTAAAAGTGATGTGCCACACTTTGTGAAGCTTTCACAGGCTACCTTTGGGGAACAGGGACACACTGATGTTGTGGCTAGTTGTGCTACAAATGGATGAAAACACTCCGCACACTGCACCTTGTATACCATTGTGTCTGCACTGATCATTTTGACCTGGATGACTACTGCCAGTCAAACAGGAGAAGAAATCCTACACAAAAGCACTTGCTTTACATGCAGAGATATAAGAGAGCTACTGAATGGCAATGAACTAAGATGGTATAACTGATTTGGTGTGACTTCTCTTTTTGTAATCATCAGAAAACTTGCCCCCTTGCACAAACAATACAGGCACTGAAAGGGATGTTACAACTGGACCAGATGAAGCCAAATGCTAACAAAAAGGTTTATCTCTGCAGGGATTTCCATAATAACAATGTGAGCCTGCTGCAGTTTCGCAGTTGTCAGCTATAGCGTTCTTACTCAACATTGGACAGATTGCAAACATTTTTTGTCCCTATTAATGATTTAGACCCAAAAAGATAGGAAGGTTTAAAAAATACCAGAATTATCCATCAAAAACTAAAATGGCTGAACAAAGAAAAGAGCACCACCTACAGCAGAGGCGTCCAAACCATTCCACAAAGGGCCGTGTGGCTACAGGTTCTTGTTCCAACCAAGCAGCAACACACCAGACTTGACTCATTTAAACTGTGTGCTCTTGATTGGTTGGAACAGAAACCTGCAGCCACATGGCCCTTTGTTGAATGGTTTGGACACCTCTGACCTACAAAGTCAAGTGAGGACTGAGAAAAACTCAACAGCTTTTAATGCTAAGGAAAAAATGTCTCTCACCCTAAATCCCAGGTTTCCCTGCATCTAACTACAAACTCTAAAATGTAAGACTTTTTTTTATTTTACCAAAACTCCTTTTCATGACAAGTTTAAAAGTGTGTACACCACTATTGTTAAAAGGCTGCAATTTTAATCTATACACTCATTAACAAATATTATTTGACACACAGATAGAACTTCAGGCTGCAGACTGTATGTAGTTCACACCATTTAGAAGAGGAGTTGTACCAGTCTTTTTTCCCAGTAATCAGCTGTGGCCACCAGGGGGAGCACCTGTTATTCTCTGACCCTGATGGAGGTAAAACAGCCATAGCAGCAGTAGAGACTCTTGTATCAGTATGTCCCATGTGAACATTTCTATGCATACTTTTTTATGGAAAATGTACTATATACTAAGTTTTATACTAATTTGCAGTTAGTACACAGAAAATCAACATCCTTGACCATCATAAACTAACGGAAATTGACTTTGGAATAAACTTGGAATATCACTGTCAATTAAACTTCTCAAAGAGAAAACAGATTTGTCTTTCTGAAGATTTAATTTTTGTTTTTCTTTTACAAAAATCTTTGTGGATCCGTTTCATGACCTCCCACAATTAAATGATGCCTTTGTGCATTGATCCATGAACAGCACACTGAAAAATCAGCAGTATTTACGTAGCATCCGTGTCTGCCTTGAGTAAACTTTGTTTTGTCTCTTTTCCAGTGTGAAAACACTACATACTCAAAACCTGTTTAGATGTGTTGTGTAAAACAGATTTATGACAGACTGCAGGTTGTGTTGTTTAAATTAGTAGTAAATTTCTACTAGTAATGCTTATACTTCTTGATGCTACAACCTTGCAGTAAGTACAGCAGTAGGGTCTTGACACAATACTACAAAAGTACTCACATCAATGATAGCTGCTGCACTGCTGTCCAGATGTTTGTACAGATCATTGAGCACCTCCCTCAGCTTCTTCATGGTCTTCTTGTTTGGCTGCAGCAGCATGGCCTGGAAGTTCACCGGCAGCCCGTATCTGCAGGAACACCACGTTACACATGTACACTGATCATAAAGGAGCAACACACACAGTTTGAACTTTTAACTATTGTCACTAACAGACAATGTCAAGTGACTATGTGCTCAGCTTTTATACAGTTATATACATGGGCGCTATAAGGACTGCACTGTATGATCAATGTACCTTAAAACAGATTCCACAAAGACCCTTAGTGCTTTAATGTGGATCCACGCGATGAAGGCTTCACTGAAGTTCACTTTCAGCCATCGAACAAGTGGCCCCTGCAAAGAGGAAACGCAACTTAGGGTTAGACCATTCCTGAATAGTAACTTTCTATTTTGGATGTAGCAGTCTTACAACCTTGAATTAATCTGCAACCAATGACTCAAACATTTGCTGCTTATCAAAACCAGCTTATAAAACTGGCAGATATCACTAAAAGAAGAAGATGGTGCCATTATTTCTCTTTGTGTTAAACATGTCCATTTTGTGCAACACTACAGGAAAGTAAGAAATATTTTTTACAGCAGTGTCAGCATTTTCTGTCTGCTGCTGGCTGTAACTGGTTCTTTTCTGATAAAAACAAACATTCCAGTTATCTTGCACAGAGCACACTGGAAAAAAAATCATCCCATTTCAGGTTCCCTGCAAGGGAAAGATGTTGAGTTCAACTGTGTGTAACAGTATTTGACAACTGAATATAAGAAATGCAAACATAATACAATAAAGATAATAGCAGAGTATGGTAGAATCTTATTAATCTTATTTTTCTGAAGTCTGACTGACTTCCAGACAGCCAGTGGTTTTCCATTCATTTCAGGACAGTAGTGAACAGTACCTATACTTTTTGCATAGGTACTGCTGATGTAGTCAGGTAATGAAGTTGTAAGCAGGGACTGTTGAAAATTCTTAAAAGACACTTTGTTATCTGAGCTTGTGAGTTAAATTTAGGACACAGCCAAATATAAATTCAGTCCTTTACACAACAACTGTTGCTTTTTCTTTGTCCTCTGGAGTTGATCCTCTGAGGACACAGTTTAGATACAAGTCTATTTTCATAATGCAATAAAACTAATAATGACTTACAGTGGTGGAAAAAAGTTTTTGGACACCCTTAAAATTTGATACAATCTCAAATATTATCATGAAATATTTGCAGAAAAACAATTCTGAAAATTCCACAGTCTCCGTTTCACTTACAAACTGCTTCTTCTTATCTGTGGAGAGCCGTGTCATCTCCTCTTTGTCTGCCTTCATCTCCTCTTCATTGTACTGAAAGTCTCTCACTGTGAACCTAGAAATAAGATGGAGTGGAGAGAAAAGAAATCAACATCATTTTATTTCAGGTTTTATAACAATGCTGGCTTACATTCTTCACATATTAAAAATGTGTGAACAGCATCAGCAGTGTGAAAACAATAAAACTGTTTTGTCCAGCCTGTGATCACTGTAGTTCTGATACGTGTGTATATATAGTTATATATATACACATTTATATTTACCTTGCATTGAAACAGTGAGCAGATTTTCTTTTGTATACACTTTTCACACATATTTTTTTGTGACACACTGTTGTGTGATGGTAAAGTGGTAATGTATGTAGAACAGTTCTTACTTGTTCTCCCTGGCTTTGTGTTTGAAGTCATCAATGGCTTTCCTAAATAGAGTGACACCAAACAGGCCACTGTCATTGTCTTCAAACAGCAGACTGGAAGAAAAGAAAGATACTTGCTTTACTGTTGAAATGATGCTGTAAGACAACTCTATAATACTGATGGTATATACAAAAATTAATGCAAGAAATTAGTAAAAAATACGGATGAAATCAAAATCATGTGAGACAAACAGTCAGACACTTGATATGGGTGTGTTTCTGACAAAATGCCTGTTTCATTTAATATTTTATTTGCTATGTTGACATCTCTCACCTTGAGGATCGAGGCACCACCATCTCAGCGAGTGTTTCATATGTTTTCTGCCAGTCGGTGTACGCTGTCCTGAAAGAACAAAACAGCAGAACTAAATACGTCTTTCTCCAAAATGATGCTGCGGCAACTTTCTGTTTCATTGCTTTGAATTTGACAAAACGGCCATATTGTGGTTGACTCGTGAAGTAATACTCACTTTGGTACAACTACCAGCAGAGTGATGAGGTACTCTGAGTCCAGCACGAAGTCTTCCTTCTTGACAATGTCAGCCAGGCTCCTGGTCAGCAGGCTCCCCCTAGTGGTACACAGCAGCATTAGAATAACATGGATGTGATGTAGTGAAGGTGCCTGGTGTTGACAAAGCAACGCAGAGTCGCAGTAACTTTTCAGGCCACAGTGACATGGTCATAAAACATGTCAAACTAATGAATGAGCACAGGCCAAGAGGAAACAAAGCGCCATGACACACTGAGTGAACTGAAACTTTCGTAAGAAAATCTGTAAAATCAATAAAACGAGAATAAAATATTTCCAGGAGTGAGATCAGATCTAACTAAAGAAGGATTAACATAAGACGGTTTAGTTGCAGAAGAAGTGTTACAGATACCATGGAGCTGCCTGATAGAACCAATAAGATGTGCTGTCAGCAGAGAGCCATTTAGAAAATTCAGTTCTGCTAATAGTCGCATTAACGTTAATAAGACTCGGTAAAATTCACTTTTGGTTTTTGTGACTTATTTTCTTAACTGTCCCTGGTGTTTTTTTTATGGGACTACAGTACCTCTACAGTACTTCAGTGTTAGGAATGAGTTTTACTGTCTGTGGATTACTTACGCATTCTTCCTTTCTAAGTTCTGCAGGTTTCCCTTCAGGTTGTTATAAGCTGATGCTCTTGTCTTTAGGTCATTGTCAATTTGGGTTACTTGCTGTGAAAGATGAAAAGTAAAGCTGAAATTATGACTGAAATACAGAGCAACATGGCAAAAAGAAGTCAATTCTACATGAATATCTGTATAAATTCTTATAAAGCCAAATGCTTATATTTATTTTGCTGATGTATTTTCCAGTCATATGGACAGACCCACCTTTGAGATGATTTCAGAGATGTTTTTAAGTGACTGCTTGATGGGATATTTTGCCATGTCCCACTGAAATCTTGTGATGTAGGTGACAAGATCAACTGAAAAAAAGATAGCAAAAGACTTGTCATGCTATTATCAGCCTTTCATGACAGTTCAGTAAGCTGAAAATTAAGTAAAGCAGTTTCTTTACAATGCTTTCAAATACAAGTACAATGGCTTTCATCCAAATAAAAAAAAAAATACATAATTTCACCTCAGGTGGCACCTAGTTATGCAAAGAGTTTCAGTTTTATTTGTCAAGATTTTGACATATTTGTCACAGAAATTTCTGCCACAGTTACAACACAATAAAGGTCAATAGAATTTAGTTTCTGATGTTGAAAGTACTGAGTAAAACTGAAAAGTATAATTTATACAATTCAACAGGTATACTTAAACTCAGTGTCCCTGTAACACTGGATATTCCACACATCTCACTGTGAACAGCACTTACAGGAACTGTATTATACCAAAGAAAAAAACTGTAGATTTCTGAGGTAGATATCTCTGAGGTGGATATCTCAAAACCTGAGCAAACAAAACCAAAAGCATCTGCATGGTTAAATACCAAGGCGTAAGTGAGAATTATATTTTCTAATTTAGACGATCTGACTCTAAAAACATGACTATATAAGAATGTAGACAACATTTAGATCAACATCAGTGAGCCCAGACTTGTATTTTCCTCAATGGAAGATTCCATGTGTTGTAATCGTCACTGTACCTCCATTGGCCAGCAGGTTCTCCTGTACTTTGTCTCGACTGTCCTCCAGCACGTCGGCCATGTACTGAGCTACCTTCTTCACCACACTGTGAACAGCCAGGAGACATCAAAACACACCATGCCAACACAAACTGCATGCACAAAGCCAGAGTAAACCCTGCATTCACCCTGCACATGCTCACACGACCACCGTGAACTCATCCTCTGTATTTTACACAAACACATCAAAACACACATCAAAAAGTTTCACATATTCCTGTTAAGGTAATTTCCTGACAAGGCAATCTTTAATATGACAGACATTCAGAGTTAAAGGTTTTCGACCACACTGCTCAGCAGCACATCAAAGAAGAACTGTGTCAACAGATGAAATGGGTAAAAGAAACGGATAAAAAGCTGAAACATTCAGCTGTCGTGCTGGGTGGTAGTAGCACAAATGCAAACTTGGCCAAACTGACCATAACTATAGGAGTTCAATTCTAGAGTAGTGAAGCCAAAGAAAGACTCAGCCAAGCCACATATAAAGAAAACATTAAGAAGAAAGTATATCTGCCACTTGGGTTTAATTTTAACGATCTACAATACATTCTACTGTTCATATAATATCAAATGAAAACAATAAATACATTAATAGGTGCAAATTTGAAGAATTCACTCAAGTATTCTTTTTTGTCTACAAATGCTGGATGGAAACTTCAAAAAGGAACTGGATTAAAGACCGACTGTAGTCAAACAAGTGAAACGGTGTTGCAAAATTGGTCTTTCTCACAGTCGTGGAAATATCCACAGAGGAAGCAAAGCAGGCCGGCAGTAATGGCTGTGTGTGAGTTTTGGATGTCATATTTTCAAAAGACTATAAATTAGTCAAACATACTTGTGGCACATAAGTCATAGGGTATAAATATGACTAAAGAAAGAGCTGCTGGTGTGTCACCCAACTGTAAATTGCCAAGTTTAGACTGTGAGGCTCGCTAGCCTCAGGCCCCTGTGAAATTCCTCATTGATACAAGGTAAGGGTAGGGATTAGGGATTGGTAAACCCACTACATCAGAAAGTCTGGAGTGCGGCAAAGGTTAAGGTAGATTTTTTTAAATGCTGTTTAAAATACAGACTGCATTTTATGTCATTGTAAAGGCTCTATAAAGTAAAAATGTAATCACTAAAATGATGATCCTTCAGACACATAAAATAGAAAAATTTAGTTTAAATCAGAATACTGCAGGTAGCATACCTTTCAACAAAGGAGTCTAATTTGGCCAGTTCATCCGACAGTCCGACCAACACATCTAGTGTGCCAACCTGTTTTTGGAGACAAAAAGCAAAAAATAAAACACACAACACATTATGACTTTTGACTCATCAGTATGGAAATCTGGGTCAGCGGGGTTGTGTTTAAACAGTGACATCTGGGGCTCTATCAGCCTACAGTGACATCCAGGGGGCCCTATGTGCTTAGGACGGCGCCTCTTTGTCCAGACCCGCTCATGCATTGCTAACAGTTCCAGGAGAACATTGCAGCCCCATGTGGCAGCAAGGTCAGAGAGGTTACTTCATCTTCAGCACAGAGAGGACCCAGATGAGCTGAACTGCTCTGTGGATGAAAACCTCACATAACCAACGCTTCAACATGCAGGCAACAGATTCGTGTAAGGGCTGCTTCCCATACACAGAATCAGCTTATTCTTGACAGTGGACATATGAGGTGAGTTTCTCTGATATTATATATGATATAAAATCGTGACCAAAATGAGTGAAGTACTTGAGTGTAAAATACATAGATTCTACATTATCACAAAGTTATGGCTGTGTACAGGTGAAAAAATATGAAACAGAACAAACAGGGAATAAATTCAATGCTAACCTTGAGGTCCGGTATGCTGAACTTGTGGTTGGTTGAGAGGTTGTTGGTACGTGTGGTGGCTGCCATCATTTTGTCCCATGTTTGCTGGCAGGTCTTCTCTCCAGGTGCAGAGATCAACCAAAACTCTGTCATGGTTACAGTACTGGTGCAGCTTAAGAAAACTGGAAGGAAAACTATATTTAGACTAATGTGGCTGTCTCTGTTGTTACTCAGTTAATAAAATTATGAGGTTTTGCTCCACCCCTTCCACTGAGTCTGTGTTTATCTAACAGTAGTGCTTTGGCTACAATACTGGTAAAGTACTGTACTTTCAATTTCTCTACGTTTTTAGCTAAATGCTAGCTCCGGAAAGCTGCTCGTGCTGTTGTCATGAAGTATACTGATACTGTTTGCCACTAAGCAAGCTAATGAAATAATGCTACAACAGCAACAGAAGCTGATTCATAGTTAAAATCCACTGCAAGCTGACAATAATATTTTTCTAGCACTCCCATTTATTTTCTAATAGCTACATAAAGTTTGAAAGCCACAAACAAAGATTAAATAGCACTGTATGTCCAACGAAGCTGGCAAAAAAGATGGTTAAGGTCAAGCAACATCCAGCAGGGATTAGCTACGGTTAGCCACTTAGCATTGCTCACAACAACAACACAGGTGGCTGCTGCGATTGTTTGACAGTTTCACTCACCTGTGTGTTAAAATTTGGCCGTTGCCAGTTAAAATACAGCTGTCTGCAATATTTCTATGGCTTGATAATTTTCATAGTTGCTATTCAGTACAGTTCGTGAGGTCTCCTGACAGCAGCATCAGAGTCAGCTGACCTGCTTAGAGGAACCGGAAGGCCTCTCACAGCCTCTGCTGCTCACTGAGGGAGCTCAGCAGCGACCACAGCTGGTGGATAGGGGGTGCTGCAGCGCGAGTGGTACGTTTATAGCCCAAAATCAAGTCACAAATTTACCTCAAGCGGCTTTACAATCTGAAAACCATACGAAATCCTCTCTCTTTAGACCCTCAGTTCGGATAAGGAAATACTCACCATACAGACCTCAAAGTGGAAAAATGGAAGAAATCTCTCCATCTTCGAGGACAGACACATGAAATAGATACCATGTGTACAGAACATCAGGGTGACAAAATTATAGATAGACTGACAAAATTATAGATCTATAGAATGACCCACCCTTGTGGGTCAGTAATACTCAGATTCAAGGATGTTGACGTGGGGCTTGCCAACATACAGAAGCCTCCAGATAAAGGGGAGCCTCAGCAGTTAGCCCCCACTCTGGAGCAACCAAATCAAGTTAATACTGCTGTTATGCAACAGTGGGACAGGGACAGCCATGAATGATGACTTTATTTTGTAGAATAGGGCTGGCATTTCCATTGTCATGGTCAGTTTAACAAAAGCTAATTTAGATCAGGGATTTTTTTTTTTTTTTCATTTTTAATATGGAATTTCAACAAGACTTCCACCCCAGACTTGAGCCTCAGTCAACATTCCAAGGACATTATTACCTTATTAGAGAAGAAGACAGACAATTGTGGATGCCAAGTCAGCAGCATTTGAGACTTTGAGTTACTAAAATTGGAAAAGCTGGGTCAGGTTTCCTGACTTTGGGTGTCTCCTGTACAGAATCTGAGGAAAACGCCCCCAAAGGGACATGTTTATAGTTCAGTGGGTCTGGGGTTCATTGTTTAGGACACAATGCTTGGTCTGCCTGGAGCCAACCCTCGACATCAAACGGCAGGGTGAGTTTGCCCATGGCTGGCTAGAGGCCAGTCTGCTGGGATGTTATCAGGACACACACACACGCCACAGTCAGTCAGAGCGCCGGCTACTGCTTGGAGTCCAGGGAGTAATCTCTTCAGGTTCAATAAGAGAGAAAAGTGTTGTTTTAGCAAGAAATAGTTTTGAATAGTGAATAATGTTATTCACTCTCACGCACACGGTTCAACACAGTGTCCTTGCATGGACTCGCACAGCTCTATGGAAACAACCATCACAGGTTCTCACGCACACGTCCTGTGATTTGTCGCAAAGTTGTGTTGGGTTGATGGTTACTGTTGTGTAATAAGGCCTGGAAGTGTTAAAGCATTAAAATAAAACAGAAGCACTAAAATATCTAACAAATTTTGAAACTGATGTAATTGGCAGACTGCCACCACCTCAATTTCTTTAGATATGCTCTCTGTGGTTCTACTAGGACTAACACAATGAAACACCACACAAGTTTGTTGTTGAATCACTTGCGTGTTCCAGGGATTAAGGTCTCTCTAAATGCTTTGTATACACTGTCTCACTGCACATCACCTGTTTAATCTTTAAACTACCTGCACTTGGTTTACATGGACTACAGTGACCTACTGCTTCAAGATATGCAAGCCCCCTCACATACACACACGGCCTAAATATTAGCTAGTGTACATATGTGAGCGTGGATACATATGATGCAGTGTGTGGGATACACACTCAGTTTGTAGGCTGTATCTGTGCAAGTCCTTGCCTGAACACACACATGCAGACACACCACTGACAACACTGATTGATCAGGATTTACTCGTTAAATATTGTACAGAGCTTAAGAAAAAAACACTATGACTAACTACGTTCAGTTTAATTAATGGGAACTACTTGATGTTTTTCACAATAAAACCATGTTACCACACTCAGTAATCTCAACTCCTGACACAGAGTTATGTTATGAACTTATTATGATTAATTATTCTGCAGTCTATCTTGGCAGAAAGGAAATGAGGGTGAAGTGTGTATCATTTTTTAGACTGTGTTATTGTTTGGCCATCATGGTATATCTTGCTGTATCTCTCCACCACTTTGATACCATTGTTGAAAATGACATGTCGTGGGAAAACCCAGAGATAAAGATAATTCCTTTTAGGTGGAATATTATACACTACAAAAACTTATGTTCTTTGGCACAAATACCAGTCACAACTTGTTAGGACTTAGAAACATAGATAACCATCATTTAAAGGAAAAACTGAAATTGCCAACAAACCAAAAACAAAAGTGGGTGAGTCCTGATAACTTCAAATCTCAATCTGTGATTTATTACTAAGTGAGACAGTTCTGTTAACTCATGTTCATTAGCTGGACAATGCAGGGCTTAAAACCAAAAGTCAACCAAAATATCCAATGGATTGTTTACTTAGCTTATCAAATTAAATTATTTGTAAATATTTCTGCATACATCCAACATCAAAGTTAAAATTCCCCAGAAGTCCCTCTTTTTTCTTATATGAAAAAAGTTACAAGGTGAACACTGTTGTGTGTGTGTTTTTTGGCTATGTGTATCCGAGGTGTTGGGTGGCCTCTCTCCGGTAAAACATTTAATCAGTGAAAACCATGATGAAGATAGTTATGTTAACAGAAGTCAAAATGTTGAATTGGATAAACTCAAAGCTTAAAATGTAAAAAATGAGTTGAGGAAGGTTGAATTTCCTCTGTCATTCTTGGAAAATCCTGTACACACCTCCAGATCAGGTCTTTTTGATGAGATTTCTTTTGCATATTTGTTATATTCCTGCAGAGAGTTGCTTTATATTGTCCTGCTTAACATTCAGATCAGTGTGAGGAAAAGTTTGTTTGGAGTTCCTTTCACTTAGTAACAACACTTGTAACACTAGAGTCTGTTGCGTAAGACCAATTCATGGTGGGTTTAACCACTCATTTGTTCAAGTATAGAAAGATCTGTAGATTTACAGATGTCTTATCTTAATTGAGTTTTGTTTGTAACAGAAATTTTATGCTTAAAAATATGGAGCGTAATCAAGTTGTTGAAGGTTTTTTTTTTTTTTGTGGGACAACGTTGTTTGTCTCCTCTTTGACTGGAGACTTTTAGGAGACTTAGGGTTAACCTCTACTGGGTCTTTCTAATTCTGTGCATTGATGTAATCTGTTTGCAATGTTTGCAAATAAGAATTCCTGCTGCACAATGCAGCCACTGGAGTATTTGCCCTCACAGTGGGAGGTACGCATGTCTTGCTGTTGCATACCCAGTGGCTGCGATGGCTATTATGATCCAAACAATGGAAATCAAACATTGTGTTTTGCTGGAAGCCACTTTAGATGCTATGCGCGATTAGACTTATATATACATAGGCTCATTTAGTGTCGGAGAAAACAGGCACAAAACTCGGAACAGCTTTTGTGTTGCAGTCCAAGGAAAAGACGTTGCCTCTCCAGCCTTTACAATGGACTCTAAGCAATAGTTTTATTGGTGAAACAAATGCTGCTATTGTTTATTTTTCCCTAAGGAGTACTCAAAGCTCATCTAGAACTCTGAAGAATTTCACAGTTGTGTGAATTCACAACTGTTCTGGTCAACAGTAAAAAAAAAAACCCAACACACCATGCACTGTTATAGGACATGGGTCAGTCAGGGTGGTAAAGATTTAAGCGATTTTGCACTGTTTTCTCTGATATGTTGATCAACATATCATTTCTGTATGGAGTGGGGATACAAAAATGTTTGGTGAATCATGGAAAACACTGCGCAGAGTTTAGAAGAGAGAAAATAATTGTTTTTATTTGTATTCAAAGGATACAGATGTTGGTGCATTTGTAGTTAATATTGACTGTACTGTATGTCCCTATCACTCTGAAGTATTTCCTCTAAAACACTGAACTAAGGGAACATTTAGAAACAGACGCTGCTGAAACTGAACTTTGACTCCAGGAAGATGTGAGTGGATTGTTAGAACAAACACAAACCCCAAAGGAAAACTTAATAAATAATTTCACAGATATATTTTCCAATATTAAAAAAAAAGTAAGATATTATATTGTCACCAGTAGAAAATGTGCCATGAAAATCTTTAAAAACCTAAAACTGTTAGAGACATGTTGATATTTTAATGATAGCTGATATTTTCTACCCAGGTATGTTGATCTCTTTATACTGAGTGATGTCAGTGTTTATATAGAGTCAAAATAGCCCCATGGAAAACATTCCCCTTCTGTTTAGCTGACAGTAGCTGAGCTTTCCTTGGCACCCTCCTCCTCCACTGTTGAGGAGGGAGACATGCAAATGTATCTCCTTGAAAAAAACACACTGCCCCAGACCCTGCATTTTCAGACGCAAGCACAACTTCTCAAAGTCACAACAACAAAGGCACAGGGACAGGAGAATCCAGTCTGAGCTTGATCTACATGTATCCATCTACTCATTATTCATGGAACTTGGATTTTGCAACTGTTGATTTTGGCTACACTGAAAAAGGGAAATTCATCAAACTTTAGAGGACAGCATTTTGTCCTTATTACTGAGCCATGGGAGACACAATGAAGACGTAACACAGGTAATATTGAGAAATTTGAAACTAGCCCTTTTAACATTTACTAAGGATTTTAGGGATAAAGATTTTAGTCAACAAAGGTGCAATTTTGTTGGTGAAGATACAGTTTACTTTCATTATTTCACAAATTTAGTGGGGTAAAAAAAACCAGAATGTTGTGAAACTGTAAATCAGAAGAGAATGAAACATCTAGCCTAAATTACACAAAATTATGTATTTGAAATTAGACAATTGCTTTTGTTAATATTGTTGTTGCAATTTGGGAATCATTGCTGTGTTAATGTATGGTTGTGTTAATAAATGCTCCATATGTCATGTATTGTCGCTCTTGAAAGCAAAGCTGAGGTCACTGGTCTTTGGTTTTGACAGCTCTAAACTCCGCCCATCCGAGGTGTATCATACTCTCCACACTTATGTAGAATCAGACCAGGAAATTGTTAATGTAAGTTGTAATTTTTAAATCATATTAACTGTGGAAAAAAAACCTTATTAAAAAACGTTGATGGAATCGGAATCAATGTTTGATAGAAATGTTTCCAAATTAATGTCCTTCATTGCTCAAAAAACGTGGCCATGTTTGTCAGTATGGATTTTATTTTGATGCTTTAACCGGATATGTCACTGTTAATTGTGGCGCACTTGACGCTACTGTTTGTACGTCTGTCGGTCCGTCTCACCGCTCGCTCGACCTCCGCCGTAACCGTTTGCTCGGTCGTTACTAACGAAGCTTAGTAGCTCGCACCTTCAAAACATCGGACAACAAAAAGTCGACCTTATCCACCACGTCCATGGCAGTTATCCTTTTCTCTTTTTGTAACCCCATCACTCTTTAAAAATTCCGCCTAAAAAGAAAAAGCGTTCTGTCCCCTCTGTTGGGTTATCAGCAGACGTAAGTAACGTTAGCTAACAGCCTTGCTAGCTGGCTAATTAGCATGTTGTTAAATTAACCAGGTAACGTAGCATAACTAATAAATTCTGGCTATAATAAACTGAAGATAACGCGATAGTTAGTATCATTATTGAAATATGAGTAACAGATGTATGTACAACAATATTTATATTGTGTTTTGCTGGGTAGCTTGCTAAGGCTAATCTTAGCGTGATCAATGAATGCAAACGACCTGTCACAATAGCAAGCAAGGTAACTTAGGTCAGCCATGGAAAATGTGGTTTTCAATAGTAGCAGACAGTGTGGTATTTGGATTACCATACCGGCGAATAGTGAAAATATTATTTACGGTCTTTACAGGAAAGTTATCACATACAAAGTAAACCATAAAGAAAAAAATCTAAAATAATATTTCTATGCCAGTGTGCCACTCCCATCCCATAACACTCGTTCTGCCTGCTCAGACAGGCATACCAGTAGTACCTCTAATACTTATCTGTCTGTACAGGGCATAAATGTTAAGGTAGACAGGAGCATGTGTCGGGGAGAAACAGTTGCTCTCTTCGGCAGAGTTAGTTTCTCTGTCAGTGACTGATTCCTACGTGCCCTGTCCTCATCTGGCCCTTTGCAGGTGTACAACAACTATCCAGAGGATTTAGGGGCAGCTCTATACCGAGAGCCATTTGACTTCAACGCTGAGCCACCTTGGGATCCTAGCTGATAGTGGACGAGTTCTTCCCAGGACTTATCCATGTGAGTACCTTAGGTGTGAAGTGAAGAATTAATGTATCTTCTCGGATGCAGAGTGGGTATTCTCCTATCAGAAACATGCAATCAAAGCCATGTTTTTTGCATGTGTCAGTATGTGTCTGTTTGCAGGGATAGATATTGTTTTTAAATGCACTGTGACACATTGCTTCACTTAAACTCTTGACAGAAGGAGTAAATGGGTGTTTTTAACTGATAGGCATGTCCTAGATAGATCACAAACAGTCTATATTTATTTTAGATCTAACATTTCAGATCTATTTCCAGCACTTCTATCATAATGACACAACAGTGTGTCCTGGACGGACTTTTATCTGCAGTAGTTTTTCTCTTGCTTTGATGTAGCTGCAGTAAAGGAGAATCATATGGTTATAGACATTAATCCTGCTGATGTGTGAAATGTACATTCATGTCCCCCATTAACATCATCGCTTCTTTCATGAAGGAGATGGTGTGTGTGACACAGTTAAGCATTTTCCAAGTTACATAAAGTCATGGTTGATGTTTAAAGCGATGATAGGGTTGACCTTCCCAATCTTTCCAACACGTATTTTGGCAGAGAACTTAATAATTAAAGCGCGCACATGTCTTCTATAATTGCAGTAATTTAATTTTCTTTCACAATGAAATCATGGAGGCACTGCACATTTACCTTTGTCCCTCTGTCTGTTCATTTGTTCATATCAGCCTCATCATAGTGGTCTAGAACACAGCAGTCTTTCTAAGCACATTGTTTAGTCTCCCCATTTAACCTCCCAAAACCACAGTCATTTCAGATCTGGTCCAGTCACTGCTGTGCCTTTCTGACGTATTGTGCAACATTATTGAAAGTAAAGTTGTGGCACGGACGCAGACAGTATTGTACCTTGCTTAATGCCATCAAAAAGAACCTTTACGGGTCACCAGCTCAGGGATTAATGGTGATTGTTGGGAGTAATTGATGGTAAAGTAAATGAACTCTGTGCCCCAGACTCTGTGTTTTCACAGCGGCTTTTCAGAAGAATAGCCACTACCACAAAGCTGTCCCATAACATGGAACCTGTTCTGTGCTCTGATTGGATGTTCACTGAAAATAACTTGTTTCATTGGGGAATCACATCAGATGGGTTTAGCTCCCAGCTAATGAGTAAACGAGAGTTGAATAAATGAGAAACATAATAAATACGTATCGTCCAAATATGGTTACATTGTTTTAACCTATTGATCTTCATGTCTTACATTGACTTTTCTTGTTTTCTTGTACAGTTTGTTGCAGAAGTCTAGGACCCCAGGGGCTCAAGAGCAAGCGAGCAAGACCACTTCAGATTAGCCACATTCTTTATGCCTGTCGGATTAGAGGAAAACGGTTGAGAGGATGAAAGGTATTGCCGATGAACCACAGTATTCTGTTGGCCTTCTGGAGGGAGGCATGGCGCTCTGTGACGTGATTGACAACCACATTTATGAACAAACTCTGGTAAGGAAGCTCACTGTAGGAACAGATACATTTAGCACATACTTATATACTGACCTGGAATTTTTTTTTTACTGTCTTATAATTTTAACACCAGTAACGCCTACTGTTGTATTGTGTTGCGTTATTTGATGTGAATGTTGCATACAGACACATTTTGAAAAAGCTTGCAGTGTGTCTGTTGTTCGGACTCATCCACATTTATGTTTCCTTCGTCCTCAGTCTGAGAAGAGTGCATTTTTTGTAGCAGACCTGGGAGTCATAATGAGGCAGCATGTTCGCTGGCGAACGCACATGGCCCAGATTCGACCCTACTACACTGTCAGATGCAACAGCAGTCCAGCTGTTATTGAAGTTCTTGCTGCTCTTGGCACTGGATTCATCTGTACCAACAAGGTACTCTCACAAACACGTTAGCGCACTGTTGTCAGTCACAAAAAAGAATCTGAATTGCAGTATGCACTGTTTGGGCTGCACACTTAGCAGAACGTTGCTCAGTTGCTCAGTTTTGAAGGACTTTACAACCTGTATTTTACTTCATACTAAATTTGGGCATTACATACAAGCCCCCCTAGCAAGTACTAGTACATTTATGTAGAATAATATGGCACAACCCTTGATCCACAAACTGTAGGATAGTTATAAAGGCACAGCCAAATGGCTATTGAATCTCAGTGCTTACCTTTTAAATACTGTTTACTAGATCATTTGTTTAAAGTTAAACCATGCAGGATGGACATGGTATGATGCCATGATACTCACAAGCCCACATGCTGTAAATTCATGGAATACAATTCTGTCTTTCTCTTTGTATGTCAGTCTGAAATGGAGCTGGTGCAGAGCCATGGTATTCCCTCTGAAGATATAATCTACAGTGGTGTTTGCAAACAGGTTTCCCAGATTAAATATGCTGCTAAGAACGGCATTGACCTTCTAGTGTGTGATAATGAAGCGGAGCTACGCAAGATTTCTCGCTGCCACCCCAATGCAAAGTAAGTGCTTGATTGTATCCCAGCACCAGTGATCATGTGACTTGGAAATTCCCATTTCTACATTCTTTAATAATTGGCATTGTTATCACTTGTTACTCACTATTCATTTGTTACAGCAAATCACTGTTCATATGAGCAACAAAAAGGTTTTTTGTCAAACCAAACTGTATAAATATTCAGTCTTGGTGGCAGATTTTTTTGTGTTTCCGTGCTTGCCTCTTAATACAACTCATCTGGATTATTTTCACTCTCTCTCCAAAAAAAAAAAAAAAAAAAAGTTACCAAGGATCTTTGTTTCTTGTGTTTTAATACAGGCTGCTGCTGCAGGTGTCAACAGAAGCATCTAACCCAGATGATGAGATTAGCATGACATTTGGCTGTTCGCTGAAGGACTGCAGGCATCTGCTGGAAAGAGCTAAGGAACTGGGTGTGCAGGTAGTGGGGGTCAGGTGAGACCTGCAGAAATGCACTGTGACTGGTTATAAAGCAGTTTGAAGAAATGCAAGTATAGATTGTGTACAAAGACCACTGCAGCTCCCTCTTGAATTAACCAACAAACCTACTACAGGATGAAATTTAGGTGAGAGATTGACCATTACACTCTCACCCCACAGGTCTCACATTTCCAGCTCCTGTGAAGATGACCAGGTGTATGTTCATGCTATCTCTGATGCCCGCTGTGTCTTTGATATGGGAGTAAGTTATCCTGTAACACTGTTCAGTTCAGTGACTACCATTTCCATTACCTTCTCTCACACACCGCTGACTTTTGGACACGTGTGATCGCTCCAGAAACACTCAGTGGTTAGGTAATCACTTGTATTTTGGTTACATATTTACAAGCCTTTGTGTGCCTCAGGAGGAAATTGGCTTCAACATGAAAATCCTGGACATTGGAGGCGGTTTCAGTGGCTCTGAGACTCAGCTGGAGCTGGTCAGTGTATTTCTTTTAATACTTTTATTTTTGGAGTTTTTGTTTTACTGGAACACAAATGCACAAGAGAATTGAACAAATAGGTCACAAGGGGTAATACTGTGCAGCTCATATGTTATTAGTGGTTAGCTTTGTGTTAAGGGTTCTCCTTCCAACAGCCACTTGCCTGCTTCTTACCACCGTTATCTTTTTTGCAGGTCAATAGTGCAGTAATGTCTGTGGTGGACCTATACTTCCCTCTTTCTACTGGGGTTTCCATCATTGCTGAGCCTGGCAGTTTCTTTGTGTCCTCTGCTTTCACCCTGGCTGTTAACGTCATCTCTAAGGAGGTGGTGGCACGAGATCAGGACCAGGCACATGGTCAGTGGCCTCATTTTCTCAGGCTATTTTACTGACAACAAATGAGGATTATGACTGTAATAGAGAACTACACAAATGTGTGAATCATAAAATGTAATACAAAACAAAACAGAAACAAAAAAGTTTACAAATAAATCTATTACACTCTAATAGATTTTTTAAAAACGTTCTCTCTGAACAGATGATCCATCTCCCAACGATGAGCCAGAGTTCCAGTACTACATGAACGAGGGAGTGTATGGGTCATTTGCCAGCAAACTCACTGAAACGACGATTGCTGCTCCATCTGTTCACAAGGTGAGTCTCAAAAATTCTCTGGATCAAGATGAAACCAGAATTCATCCATTCATTCAACCTTTATTTACACAGGGTGGCCCAATGAGAGTTGCTTACTCAACCATCAAGATGATGATTTGTGTGTGAAGTGTTCCATTTTGGTCTCTTAAAACACAACTCATCTTAGTTTTAAGATTGTTGTGTACAAACAGATTTCCTCTTCTTTGTGTGCTATCAGAACGTGTCCCTGGTTGCTCCAGTGTTCAGCAGCAGCCTGTGGGGTCCCTCTGGGGATGACCTGGACCAGGTAGTGGAGCACTGTTTGTTGCCTGAGCTCAACATCGGAGACTGGCTTATGTTTTCCCATGCTGGGGCCTACAGTCTGGGTCAGCCACTCTGCACCACCACTGACTTACCCCCTCCCCCTGTATACTATGTCGTCTCCTCTAGAGACTGGTAAGGACAAGTGGCATGTTTTTACATTTGGAGTGCAGTGTAAAGGTCACAGTTTGAAAGAAACCCTGTTTTCTGTGCATCAATGTGCATTTTCCTCCACCAGGTTTGAGATGCAGGACACAGGTGTCACCCATGAGGCCACACTGAAGAACTTCTCGCTGGTCCCTTATTTCCTCAACTCCTGCCAAACAGAGGCTGCACTCTCTGTCCCAGCTTAGCAATCATCAGACCAGGAAGGTTTTGACTTCCCTTACTGGTTTCTGCTGCTAGCTTACCCTGGTCTGCATTCCACTGGGATGAACTGAACTGAACAGTGCAGAAAGTGCTTGAAATTACTGGGACCAGATTGAATTAATCTCTCAAACCCCAATGTACAGTGTATTATGTGATTAGACCTGGAAAACCCAAGTAGGTGTTAATTTATGCAACAAAATGGATGACTCCTAAAAGACAGATGCATTCTTCCCTTTGCTTTGGGCATCCCATAGCACTACAGTTTACACTCATACAATAGATTATTAATATAATAATTTTAAATAATTATATTTGACAAATGTATTATCCGTATCTCCATTGCTGTTGCCAGTCTTGTAAAAGTAAGATATGTATCCCAGAGTGAAGCAGTGTATTTAAACAGAAACAGTTCTGAGACCTTGTAGAGTGCTTTGCTTCAACATGTTTTAATGATTTCAATTGGTTGTATAGTTTATTTTGTGTGATTAAAAGCTCGATTCCATTATTACATTTAAAATATGTCGTCCTTCTCAGTGTTTTAAACTGGAGGCTTGCAGCACTACGTTGCTGCACATATGAATGTGCATTTACTCAGTTGTTTGATGCAGTAAGTGAAGCCAGTGTGATCAATGTGCAGTGTCACCATGAAACCCACTCCTGGAAAAATGATATGTGCAGTCTGCTCTGGTTTGGTTGGAAGTCTAATGGCTCAGTGTTCACTAGTAAACCGGTGGTTTAGTGTTTTTTTTTCTAAGGCGCTGAGCATCTTGCTCCCAGACTAGTGAAGGATGGGCAGGTAACTGCTATGCCACAACATAGCAAAGCAGGTTTATTGTTTATTAGACAGCACGTGCTGCAGATGGAACATGGGAAGTGTTGATGGATAATGAATCAGCTGACATGGAACGAAATCTGTTTTTTAAAGAGAGCATCATTTAAAATGCTAGAGCCCTTGCTTTTTTTTTAGTTTTTGTTGTATTTGCATACAATAGTTTTTCAGCATTTATGACTGTGTTCAAAGAAGATTACATTTTGTGACTCTGCAAGTATACTTGCAGAGTGTGTATCATATCTGTGAAGTTGTCTTCCAATGTGTGTGTAAGGCATGATGAATTATTGGGCATTTGCCTGTTATTAACTTGTGCTTGTCAACATGAACAGTAATAAACAAACCTCACTGACTGGACTGTGAATCGCTGAGTCTGTCTTTTATTATCATAAACAGACCGTAAATGTTGCACGTAGTGTAACCCTGCTACTGCTGTACAGATATAGCTGGATAATTTATACCTCTCTCTCAAATAGTTTCATAATCCAGTTCTCATCTTGGATAATGTGATCACATTATGGCATTACCATAAGTTTTTCCTTATCAACTTAACACATCCAGGCACAGATCACAATGTAATGCCAGGTGGAATCAGGGTATAAAGAGACGTGGATACATCTGAACAATGGAGAAAAAGGTTTATTAAAGAATTCTACTTTCCCACCAAGGAAACAGCACTGTGCAAAATTGTTGTATAACAAATAGATTCTCATATGGCACAAAAAAAATATTCAACGTTCTTTGGTCTAATATCACTGAAAGGTAAACACAGATTCAGCATCATCTGTAAAATGTTATGATAATACCTGGTTTATGGCATTACAGTAGTTGGAAGTCGTAAACTCATTACCTCGTTCATGTTCAACTATAATTATTTAGCAAAGCAGCAAAGATCTTACATGCAATGTCATTAACTTTTAGGATTAGCGGTGTTGTCCAACTGCTCAGCTGACATGTACAAATGAAGAACACAATCCTGAGTGCTGTGAGGCCCAGGCACAAGCGTTCAGTTTCACAGCTGGACAGTTTTTACCTTGGTGTCTCATGTGGATCCCTCAGAGAGGGTTCGATGAAGAGAGCCTGAGTGTTGCGGGAGCAGTGAGGTCAACAGTCTTGGTGACCCCTAAGGTCCAGCAAGGCGTCTTACTTGCCGCTAGGTGTCTCTGGGTGTGCTTGACCAGGTGGTCACTGCGCATGAAGCGGCTGAGGCACATGGTACAGACAAACTTTTTCTCTCCTGTGTGGGTTCGGCGGTGGCGGGACAGCTCATCGGAGCGAGCGAATCGCCTCTCGCAGCCCTCCCACTTGCACTTGAAGGGCTTCTCACCTGATGTAACACAGACAATGAAATGGAAATTGAGGAACCTCTGATGTCTCACCTCTTTTTATGACTAGTGGCTATTTTTACTTCTTTCAATTTATTGTCTGCACAGGATGCTGACATTTGGCTGAGTTCCTTTATTAAAAACCATATACTCTGTTGATACTACAAGTACAGTGCAATCCATATCCTTCATCTCTTACCCGTGTGCGTCCTCATGTGGGCCTTGAGGTGGGAGCTTTTGAAGTATGTCTTGCTGCAGTCCTCATGGGGACACACATGACTGCGCACACGGGACAACTCCGGCTGCAGTGGACTTTGTCTTTGCTCTGGTGAGGTACGTCCAGGTGCGGGGGCGATGGCTGGTAACTTGGTGCCACCAGATGTCACCAGCGCTGGCTGAACATACAGAGTACGAACAGCTGGCTGAAGGACAAGGAGCATTATTGGACCTTTTGCAACCTCACCCCCAAGGAGAATGACCTGGGTAGAAGAACCTGCTTGGGTTTGTGGTTGCAGTAGTGCATGCTGTTGTTTGTGCTGCTGTTGTTGTGGTGTGTGCACAGTTGTAATTGCTGATGTGGCAGGTAGCTGGTGTTGCCTCTGACTCTCAGAGGCTGTGACTGGCTTGTGTACAACAGTGGTTGGAATAGAAGAGACAGGAAGAATCTGGCAGTAGACAGGCACAGGAGAGACTCCATTAACACCGGCTGGCACAGAGGAGACAGACTGAGGGGTGTCTGGTTTATCATCTGGGTCCGAAAGACTAATCTGGGTCTGGCCGTCCTTCGCCACATTTTGTAAAGTTGCAGTTAAATGTTTCTGTGGCGTGACAGCCCTGGAGTCAGACTGCATTATAATCATCTTCTCAGTCTCTCTCGTATTCAGCTCATCTTCAAGGTTCAAATCTCTTTTATGAACTTGAGTGAGTCTGTCTTCCTTTGAGTCAGGATGGACGTTGAAGCAGCCGTGCTGGCCATCTGCAGTGTGGCGGATTACACTGGTGCACTGGAACCTCTGCTGAGAAGCTGCAGTGTGTGTGTGCAGTTGAGTCTCTTCTGTTGGCTGCCAGGTTGAACTTCCAGCTACTGCAGGTTGATGCAAGGTTGCTGCTGAGAGTGGATGGGTGGCCTCACAGTGGGGTGGGCTGTATGGTGGTGTCATACACTGAAGGAAAGGAATGTTATTAATATTTGTATTGATAAACTCATGCTAGCAAAATAGTTATCTTTTAAACTGCTGAAAAAAAGAAACACAACATGACAACTCTTAGTGCATATGGGTCACTTACCAAAGGAGAATCCTGAAGCACAGCAGACCCAGGGGGGGCAGAGTCGTCCTCTGAGCAGTCTGAGGATGGAGTCAGGGGTCTGAAATGTCTGAGCCTGAAGCCCCTGGTTTTCCAGTGTTTAGTCATGGACATCAGAGCCTCCACAGCCTCCATGTCACCTGCACCCATGGGCTGGAATTCACTGTGGACGTCTGAGTGGAGCTCCTCAGTTTCCATGTTGTAAATCTGGTACAAGGTCAAAAATTAGAACAATACAAGACAATGAAGTGTTCTTTTAGTAAATCTAGATAAATATATTTTCATTACACCACCATCTTGTAATGGACACTTCTAAAACAAGCCTTTATCAATGTGCTGGATTTAAGGATTCACATTCAATCATCCATATGTTAATGAAGCAGACATACATGTCTCAGCACCATGCAGTCCGTGTTTTAAAGCCTATTGATGCTGACATTTATCAACATATGCAGGAATATGTACAGAAGCATGTGAAGCGAGCATGATCAGCTGCTGCTCTTCGGCTCTGGGGCCCTTTCACCTATTTTCACAGGGGACAAAAGCACCAACTGTGCTGCTTACACAGTCACACAACACCTAACAACCCCTCCCACACCCTCTCTGGCCTAACCATCACAGAGTACATCATAGTTATCATCACAGTCCTCAAAAACCATCACTTATGAGGCTGGAGGTAAATGAATCAGTTTGTGATTTAGATGAACTAGTTGTTAAAAGTCTTGACAACCATCCTTATAAATCAAAAGCAACTGCATTATCAGGATATTAATTAGTGTTTTTTCATAAACAATATGTCCATATATATAACTTAGATAAAGCACTTCAAGTTCTCAGAAGAAGAGGAATATCCTAAGACAAGGAATATTTGATGTTGAAGAAATTAAAATGATCTACTTACATCTTATATATAGGACCCCGGTTTAACCGCAGAGTACTCGTCCTTGCGTTTTGTGTGAACACTCGAAACCAAAATTGTGTGTTTCCCACTTTCCTCCTCAGACTTGTTCCCATTCATCGTTTCAAATGCGGTAGGGGAAAAGAGGGGCGTGGCTTGACGCGTCGCCCAATAGTACGCAAAGGTGTGTTATTCACCGACCAATGGGAGAGGGGCGTGATCGGGGGCTGACGGCACCGTGGAGGCAGCATGGTACACAACAGCGTGGGCGTGTGGGGGGGGGGGGGGGGGGGGGGGGGGGGGGGGGGGGGGGGGGGGGGGGGGGGGGGGGGGGGGGGGGGGGG
>JBBMJY010000025.1:21165840-21240554 GCA_037833715.1 Toxotes lorentzi
TGATGTAATTTTCTGTCATGTTAGTAAATGTTACTATACATTGTGAATATTGTACTGAAGCTTGATTTGAAGAAAATTGTGAATCAAATCGAAATTGTAATCTGCCAGAAAAATTGCAATTATATCTTTTCCTAAAATTGTTCAGCCCTAATCTGCAGCAACTTGTGCCAAAATTGACAGCCATTAAAATATTCTATAACTTCGACTTGTCTCTGACTGGCAACTTCTCCTCAGCAACAGATACTGAGGCTCAGGGTTACTGTAATTTTTAGAGTCGTCCGACAGACAAAATGGACAGAAAAATACTTTACTTGGAAAAGAGATTAACATAACTGATGGCTGTAACAAAATACTTATACCTGTGATGTTGCAAGCAAAACATTCAGACTTTTAAACCATCATCATCACCAATGGCTTCATTAATGCTCAGTGTAGACTTGTTAATGCTGTCAGGTGGGCAGATACTATGCTCCTAATTTGCCTAATTTTTTAAATTTTTTTACATAAGTAATGAAGCATATACTAAATGCCCTGGGATTATAATGCCTTATCAGTTTGAACTGAAGCAGTGCACACATGTTGCAACTGTTTGACATGCACCTTTCTGTGAAACTGATTGTATAATATGTGGTTGATATCAACACTGTTTTTAAATTAACCTGCATTAATTAGGTCATAAATGGGTTGTACCTGCATTAAAGTGGTCCTCCTCTTCTCTTCAGGCTCCGTGAAGTCTCAGAGAAACTCAACAAATACAGCTATAACAGGTGAGTTTGTGTCAGTGTTGTAATTGTAGGCTTCTTTGCACAATGTGATCAACTCTTGTAAACAGGATTCTGTTCATTATCCTTTATATTGTCTCAGTTGTCTTTTTTTTTTTTTTTTTTTCTTTTCCAATGCAGTCATCCACACCTTAGTTTGCTGGAGCAGGCCACCCTGAAACAGTGTGTTGTCGGTCCAAACCATGCTGGATTTCTACTTGAGGTAATTCTATAAGACATTACATCAGTAGCATGAATCAAACACTTGGGAGTATATGTTATTATCTGCTGCCCACCAAAAACAATTTAATGTAGTAGGAAGATTTCCATTCTAACTGGGTCACCATTATCAGAGGACCTCTGGCTTTTGCTATAAAACGCTGGGTAATTTGCCTCTGTTTTATTTTATGGTTGTGTAAATTGTAGACATAGGCTAGATCTAATAGATTGGATATGTTGTTTATACACAGGACACCAACCCAATTAGGCTAATCCACTTTGAACAGTGCTACAGACACACTGATGAGGCATGTAGTAATTGACCTCACATCAGCAAACTGGTGCATGTAGGTGGCAGCGTGTCCAGGAAGAGTATGGGATTAAATGTTGTGGCTTCATTTTTTGCACTGTAATTTTGCATTAATAAACATCACACACAATAGCATGTGATAATGTCTAATGTAATACCACATGATGTGGTTAGAACATAAATTATATCTTCCAGTAGAGTGCACCTGTATGATAAATGAATTGGTACTATAATATAGACTCAGGTGTTTGTTGGGAGTGTTTGGCTTGATGATACAGAAAATGTTAGAAGTAATTTTGTCTTGATATAGGCTTCAGTCCCTAATCTAACACATTGCACTCAACATTACAGTATGTTTTTTTCCTCTTCTTCTTTTTTCATTTGTGAAACATGTGCCACTAAAAATCATGAATGCATTTCTTTTAGGATGGACGTGTGTGTAGAATCAGCTTTGCTGTCCAGCCTGATCGCCTGGAGCTCAGCAAACCGGATGGCAGTGATGGGTGAGAGACTACTCTATGATGGGATCTGTCCCAGAAACTGTTTTATCTTTGGCATTGAGTTGGGACACAGATGGCTTGTGGAGATGTCTAGTTCAAGATGCACTGAACATGCTCAGGCTTACTGATGGTAGTTTCTGTGATTTGAATTCCATTTGGCGTTTGTGCCCTTTTTGGCTGAGTATTAAGCTTTTAGACATGGTTTCACTTCTAGAATAAGACTCTGGCTCTTTGCTACAAAGATTTCCAGCCATCAAGGGTATATTTTACATCTGAATTCATATCAGGTCTATTCCCTAAAAGT
Source organism: Toxotes lorentzi (assembly GCA_037833715.1). Lineage (NCBI taxonomy): Eukaryota > Metazoa > Chordata > Actinopteri > Toxotidae > Toxotes > Toxotes lorentzi. Next base: position 21,167,935 of record JBBMJY010000025.1, read on the forward strand.
CCTCTCTTAGGCTGCTGTTGGACTGACGGATGCTTTGGTGTTGTGCTTGATGAGATGTTGATATTTACTAAGTGATTCCCACAGTAGAGCTTCTTTTGAGATTTTTTTCCCCCACTAAAGTTACATTGCACTGCAGACACACATTTGTTTTTCCAGTACAAGAATAGCCTTTATTCTGACATTGACACCGGCAACCAGCAGCAAGATGGTCCCAAAATTGTTAGTGTAACTTTTTGAAAGCAGCCTTTATGGCTGTGCAAGTGTGTGCTTCTTGCTGTGTTTCTTTTTTCTATAAAAAGGCTGTTTTTTTTTTTACTAGCTGCTTTGTTTTGTGTTGGCTATGAGCATGTATTTTCGGTGAATGGCTCATTGATAGTTGTCGATATCCTGCCAACAGTTATTTCAGAGTCTTCAAGGCCCCTCTAGCTGCTAAATGTGCATGTGAATCAGGCTGTAAAAGGCTGAGAGCTCCCTGCTGCAAACTTTTCTGCAGAGCACATGTTTTGTTCCCTGCTGCAGACTTGCAAAAGATGATGAAATGTTTCAAATTGCAATAGTGTTTCAGTCAACTCCATTGTGGGTTGCTGGGAAGCTTACGGAAAAGAGCACTGCAGGTTGTCTTTGCCAAGTTTGTCAGCTTACTGAACACGGCCTAATATCCTGACTTTTAATTGTTCCATGGATTGTGTCAGCTTGTGAATTTGCCTTTTCTCTGTTTCTTTGTAGTAATAATTTGAATGCCTGTTTCTGTATTCAATTGTTCTGTGTTACAGTATGGTACTAAATGTGATTGTGATATTTTGTTGGAAATTATTTAAATTCAGTGTCATTGTAGTCTCTGTTATACAAAACGCTGGCAAAATTGTCATAATTTAGTTGCCTTGCCACAGCAAACCACCATTTATACCAACTGCCTGTTAAGAACACATCAGTTATTAATATTTTAGTAAAGCACTTTTGGTTAAATTCAGAAGGCATCCCATTATAAGAAATTTTGAAATAGGAGCAAGCAGTTGCAGCCCCAAAACCCCAAGAACTTTTAAAAATGGAAAGTCTTGAAGGAGGAACGAGTTGCAGCCAATTCTGATTCCCAAGGGTGTTGCCATGCTAGTCTCCAAAATACCCCATCCTGTTTCACAGTATAATATTAAAAGAAAATGAATCCTGAACCAAGGGGTATAATTTAACAAATACCTGGTGTAAATTTAGTTTCTGTTAACCCAGGTAATCAAGTCTTTTGGTCCTTCTGGGACTCCTCTAGGTTTGTAACTGATCTCCCATCTTTTGTTTCCAGTTCAAAGTTGAGCAGTGGTTCAGGGACAGGAAGGAGCTCCAGGCCAGGCAGGACTAGTGATCCGCCCTGGTTCCTGTCTGGTTCTGACACACTGGGCAGACTGGCAGGCAACACCCTTGGGTAAGTTCTGGCAGGGCTGACAGAGACAAATGGTCCTGTGAAAGCTCAGTGTTGAGAGCATAGCACTGACGCTGCAGTGGTTTAGGGGTGCATTCCCCACAGGGTTCAGTGCCACACATTCAGAGGAGAAAACTTCAGGGTGCTGTAAAATGTACCAAATTAATGTGTCAGCCAAACGGCGTACATCATCGACCCTGCTAAATTTGCAGCATATAGTTGTTTTCTTAGTGCTCTTGGGAGTTGACCTCTGGAGAATCGATTCCCTCTTCACAATATATCTGTTGTGGGTCCTGATGTTGAAGTTTTGCAGAGTAGGTCTCCAAACCTGCACCCTTACAGTTTAATGTTGAATTATAAAAAAAAATGGTTTAAATATCCAAAATATCTACACAGTATATTTATGAATTATTATACTATATCTGTAGAGTTTTATACCATATTAAAGCTTTTCTCCTACACTACTTAATTAAATTGGAAAAGGGCTACCTGTTTTTATTTCCTCCTGTAAATGCTGCTGATGCAAAACCTTGTTAGCCTGGTCTTCCCTGTCTCTGCTCTTACAAAGGTTGAATCCCAGATGTGTGCGTGCTTTGAGTCTGCTGTTAGTCAGATGGTGTTTTTTGGCAGTTGTGTCTGACCATGGCCTTGCACTGTATGTAACAGGAGTCGCTGGAGCTCTGGTGTAAACGGAGGCAGTGGAGGAGGTGGAAGTGGAGGTGGAGCAGGGGGAGGAGGAGCAGGAGGTGGCAGCAGTGGAGGAGGAGGGGGTGGAGGAGCAGGCGGAGGTGGAGGCACGTCGGGCAGGTCATCAACAGCGGCTCGTGATTCCCGCCGACAGACCAGGGTGATCCGCACAGGGAGGGATCGCGGCTCGGGCCTTCTAGGTAGCCAGCCGCAGCCAGTCATACCAGCGTCTGTCATCCCTGAAGAACTTATTACTCAGGTACTAAATTCTAAGACTGTATACACTTTTCATGGTAAGATCATTATATTATTATAACATTGTCAGCATTTTCGAAAACCTTCTTTAACTAAAACAAATTGCACAGTGAGCAGTGCAAATGTATTCACTCATATGCAGCCACAAATGAGTATCAGTAAAATATGTTTTTACCTTGTTGCCCTTGTCACTTTTCCCCAGGCCCAAGTAGTCCTTCAGGGGAAGTCCAGGAGTGTGATCATTAGGGAGCTCCAGAGGACCAACCTGGATGTCAACCTTGCCGTCAACAACCTGCTGAGCCGTGATGATGAGGATGGAGATGACGGAGATGATACGGCCAGCGAGTCCTACCTCCCTGGAGGTTTGTTGAAACGATGCAAAAGAATAAGTGGGAAATTGTTACTGTGTTTTTTATTACTATTAACTAGATCACTATTTAACACTGAAGTTTGGGCTTAGCAGCAGTTCCGCATGCCACAATACACATGGCTTGTGTTAAAGAGTAAGACACTACCAGTCAAGGCAGTAACACAGGAAGACAAACTGTTTGGTCAGAGCTTCATCCTACAGCAAGATAATGAACCAAAACGTTAGAAGAACAGAATCAGATGGTGGCTTCACATGATGAAGACCAGCACAGTCTCCAAACTTAATCCACATGGAGCTGGTTTGGGATGAACTGGACTGAAAGTAAAAGCAAAGTAACCTCCAAGTGTAACACATTTGTGGGAACTTCTGCAACAGTTTTGGAACAAACTTTCTGCACCATTGATTTCCACTGTAGGAAGCACAAGTGTGTTTGGCTGCTGGAAGAGTCAAAAGTTTAAATTAAATGTAGGTTTTAGCATGCATGGTCAACAGTTGGATATCTTTATTTATTAGTTTTATGCTTTTAATTTCATAAATACTGAGATATTAGTAAATTTCAGTGACACCTGGGAAAGTGGAGGTGTTTTAAACCCTTTCACTGGTAGTGTGAAATAACCATAAAAAAAAAAAAGTGTAATTAAAAAAAAAAAATTCTGAAACCTTGCATCCTTTTGTGCCTTTGTTCCATGCAGAGGACTTGATGTCCCTGTTGGATGCAGACATTCACTCTGCCCATCCCAGTGTGATTATTGATGCTGATGCCATGTTCTCTGAGGACATCAGCTACTTTGGCTACCCCTCTTTTAGACGCTCCTCGCTCTCTCGCCTGGGATCCTCCAGAGGTAACTCAACTCACCTCTGTCTAGTAAAGGGGAGGCAGGGTGTTAGAAAGGCAGCACTGGTGATGGCTTTTGTTTGTGGGGATGTAACTTCACTGGCTTCAAAGGACAACACAACAGACAAGTTGGAGAATTAAGGCAGTGTTTATTGCATTATTTTTCTGTAGAAGGTTTGCTTAAAGACATTTCTCTTACAAGCAGAGCATTTTTGACAAAAAATGACAGCAGTTTTTAGAGATGAAAATATTTTCCTCTTTGCTAAATAGATACTTCACCTTTCACAATTTTATGCTAAATAATGTGCAGTGGAATTTTTATCCTGTTTTCTGGGGAAATTTTCTCTTCAGTCTGGTTAGCTGGTTTTGTAATAGGAATGTTGGGTGTTACAGGCTATAAATGTTTGGTGTTGTATGGTGCATGGCTGTAGTACATACTGTGAGCTCTCTGAGAAAGGCCCGCTAGGCCCACCTGTCTTAACAGGGACCCTTTAAGGCAGTCTATTCTAAAAACCTTCCTAGCCCACTTTGAGCCCATATGCATGCTTTCTTTCTGTCTATCCACTTCCTCTTCTACGTCGCATTTTAACATATGAGCGTGCAAACTGACTCTCTCACCAGTATAATTTAGTCTCCCACTCAATCTTCAGTATCGCAATTTTGATTTGCACTACAGTAATTCTAAAGACTCTTATCTCTCTCTATCTCTCTATTCTTAACACTATGTTGACGGGTCTTTCCCAGAGAGTGGCTTACTTCTATCCCACTGGTGTGACCTTATTGCATACCAGTTCTCCTTCTTCCCTTAGAGCGTGACTCAGAGCTGTTGCGTGAGCGTGAGTCTGTATTGAGGTTGCGCGAACGCCGGTGGCTGGACGGGGCCTCGTTCGACACGGAGCGAGGCTCCACCAGCCGTGAAGGCGAGCCCAGCCTCGACAAGAAGAGCATCCCAGTCCAGAGCCCTGTCTCCCTGGGAGAGGAGCTCCAGTGGTGGCCTGACAAGGTAGGAGGCACACAAACACTGCTGCTGATTTAATGTTTATTTTAAAACAAGGAAATACAAACCACCTCACCAACACATTGCAATTGGAGCTTTACATTTAAATTTCAGTTTTGCTTCACCTGACATTTATTGAGATCTCACGTTTCTTTTCCAGGATGGTGTGAAGTTTGTTAGTATTGGAGCCATGTTCTCAGAGCTGGTGGCTGTCAGCTCCAAAGGAGAGCTTTATCAGTGGAAGTGGAGCGAACCTGAACCCTACAGGAATGCACAGGTGGTGAATTCAACCTATGAATAGAATTATCCAAAACCATATGTATTTTTTAATGAAGTAAAACATGCAGCTCATTCAAGAAGAGTTGGGTCGAACTTGGCTTGTGAGTAACCACTAGCAACCGAGTCACTAACCAACCAAGTGGCATCAATGGGCTTCATAACAACCCCATAGAGGTTAAATATGTTGGCCTCCCCTCCAGTCAGTAAGAACTGAAGAGGCTTTTTTAAGACAGGTGAAACGTCTTCAAGATCTGCAATAGGGCTTGACAATTTATCGTTTTCTGATAGAAATTGCGATTTCAGACAACGCGATAATGTGATCGCCAAAGCTGCAGTTTTTTTTGCAGTGCTCCTGACTGACCCAGGATCTGCTGTCAACTATTTTACATGTACATGCTGTCTCCCTACCTGCCAAGCTCACCAATCAGAAGTGCAGAAAAATCGCAATTAGATCTTTTCCCTAAAATCATTCAGCCCTAGTCTACAACCCTGTCCAGATTCCCTCAATTCAACTCTTCTTGGATAACCATGACCCGGATGACTGAGAATCTTCAGACACAACATGTATCTGTGCCTTAATATAGCATGGCTAAAATATAACTTTTCTGCCTTCAGAATCCTTCTATTCATCACCCACGTGTATCCTTCTTGGGCCTGGCCAATGAGAAGATCACCTTATTGTCTGCCAACAGCATCAGAGCCACTGTAGCTACAGAGACCAACAAGGTAGAATATCACTTCTCCTCTTGACACAAGAATGTGCGTGTGAGCCCTGCTTTGTTCTTAGTAACAGTTTTTGATCTCAGGATCATTTGAATGGCCAAAATTATGATTGAGTAAACAAATGTTTCTAAAGTTACTAACATCACATATATTTAATCAATTGTTAATTATCTCGTGTTTGTGTGTGGAATAGGTGGCAACCTGGGTGGATGACACGCTGAGCACAGTGGCCTCTAAGCTGGAGCACAGTGCTCAGGCTTTCCCTGAGCTGCAGGGAGAACGCATGGTGTCACTGCACTGCTGTGCTCTCTACACATGTGCACAGCTGGAGAATAGCCTCTATTGGTGGTGAGGAGAAAAAGGGTTTTTTCCATTACTACAATGAATGGAATTATAAATCCTTGTTTTTAACAATAACATTGGCTTCTGAATGTCACCATAACATTGTTATCCTGCTGTGTACAGTCATAGCAGCCATTTGGATGTTCATCAAAGGCTTACAATTGAATTTATGTAGGATTTAATCAGAAAGCATTGTTAAAAAGGGGTTGTCTCTTTGTATTGTGTTGTTAGATTAAGTTTTGCCTCATTAAGAAACTTACACTATTCTTAAACTGATTGAAGACATTTTCTGAATTGTAAGAGTTCCCTGGAAATTTGTACATATGTTTCACAGAGCAGCCCTTCCTTCAAAAAAAACATTCAGCCGTGGGAACTGTCTTTTCCCATCTTCTGCCAAAACACACAACAGGAACCTGTAGCAAACAATGTGAATCCTCCTTGAGACCTGACATTCAGCAAGGATTGAAAAGTGATGTCTCTGTAAATACAAAGTGGGAACGGTATATGTCAGGGAAAGATATGAATGTCAGCTATGTTTTGACACTTCACTGCTTGCATTTGTCTGCAGGGGTGTTGTGCCTTTTAGTCAACGGAAGAAGATGCTTGAAAAGGCCAGAGCCAAGAACAAAAAGCCAAAGTCCAGCGCTGGCATCTCCTCGATACCCAACATCACCGTGGGAACACAGGTAAGACACAATTTTGACTTTTCATTGTTTTTATGACAATGGTGGAGGCTGTGTATAGAGTGATGACTCATTTTAGGGGCTTTATATATGTCTTGCAGTTAGTGTAAAACCAGTTTCTTGCTACTAATAAATGTCCCGACCCCTTCCCTAGGTGTGCTTGAGGAATAACCCCCTCTACCATGCCGGTGCAGTGGCCTTTTCTGTCAGTGCTGGGATTCCCAAAGTGGGTGTCCTTTTGGAGTCTGTCTGGAACATGAACGACAGCTGCAGGTTCCAGCTGCGCTCACCAGAGAGCCTGAAGAACATGGAGAAGACCACTAAGACCCAGGAAATCAAGTCAGTTTCATTTTACGTAGCAAATATGTGTGCGTTATTTTATGCCAGTACTTTTTACAACAATTAGAAGACAGTCTTCAGTCCCTCTGGTGAGAGAGTGTAGCTGTGCTAGATTTCATAAATCCACAAGTCAAATTCATCTCACTATCTTGGTCTTACCCCATAGGACTGAGAGCAAGCCAGAGCTGGTGAAGACTGAGATGGGTCCTCCTCCCTCCCCAGCGTCTACCTGCAGTGATACCTCTTCCATTGCTAGCAGTGCCTCACTGCCCTACAGTATGTCATCTTCTCTCTGCCTCTTAACCTCTAGCTCTCTATTGACTTGTCCTTTCTATCTCCCAGGCACAGAACCAATTTCTTCCTCGCTCTATGCTCTCATTAGCCCTTTGACTTTGAAACAGATGGTGCACAGGCTTTTATCAGCACCCCCCCTACCGCCCGCCTGTTTTCCCCTGAAAGAAATGTAGCCAGCTCACAGTGTATACTGTGGTATATTTGGTTGGCCTTTCCCATATCATATGAACCATACAGCTTGCTGTCAGATTTGATAATTATTTTTCCTTGGTCCACATTAAAGTTGTACTCAACTGGTCAGCAGTTAATTAATACTGTCCTAATCAGGAGTTGAATTCTAAACCATTTACAGTTTCTTAATGTAAATAATACATAAGCATCTTCTTTGAAAGTTAATACGCTGTAATACTTGCAGAGCGAAGGCGTTCTACCCCGGCTCCCAAAGAAGAGGAGAAAGTGAATGAAGAGCAGTGGCCTCTCAGGGAGGTGGTGTTTGTAGAGGATGTTAAAAATGTCCCTGTGGGAAAGGTGGGTGCATCTGAAACATGGTAATGCATAGGATTAGAATGAGTAGTGTAAAAGATGATTTATGTGTACTCCTGTGTCACGACATCTCAGTTTCACAACTTAATGCCTTCATATTCTGTCTTAGGTACTTAAAGTGGATGGCGCATATGTTGCTGTGAAGTTTCCAGGAACATCAAGCAGCATGAGCAATCAGAGTACTGCTGCTCCCACTGACTCAGACCCATCATCACTGTTACAGGACTGTAGACTCCTCAGAATAGATGAGCTGCAGGTACAGGCCTCTGTCTGCTATTGTTTGTCTTCAGTACTCTGAGTTCAGAGTTAATAATTAAAGTATATTTCTGTGCGGGTGTGAGCGTCTGGCCTAATGACACTGGTAGTCACTGACTTTTTGTTTCTTTGAATTTGTTCTTGACAGGTGGTCAAAACTGGTGGGACTCCTAAAGTTCCTGATTGTTTTCAGCGCACACCTAAAAAGCTCTGCATCCCAGAAAAGGCTGAGATTCTGGCTGTGAATGTTGACTCCAAGGGTAGGTCTTTGCTATATGTTTTTATATGTCAGTATGAACTTTATATACTATCAATATATTTGTTTAGTGCCTGTAGTTTTCTGTAGATTTATATTCATGTATGAAGAGTTTCTAACCCTTAAACATCTCTCTACCCCCCAGGAGTCCATGCAGTGCTGAAAACTGGGAACTGGGTAAGGTACTGTATCTTTGACCTAGCCACAGGTAAAGCTGAGCAGGAGAATAACTTCCCTACTAGTAATCTCGCCTTCTTGGGGCAGAGTGAGCGCAATGTGGCCATCTTTACTGCAGGACAGGTAAGATGACCTCCCAAAATGGTGACATATTATTGCAGATAAGCATGACATTTTGTAGAGAGATTTTGTAGAATTTCTGACATTTAAAATGTTGAAATTATTACATTTTTTTTTCCAGGAGTCTCCTATCATCCTCCGAGATGGAAATGGCACAATCTACCCTACGGCCAAAGACTGCATGGGTGGAATTCGAGATCCCGATTGGCTGGACCTGCCACCTATAAACAGCCTGGGAATGGGGGTGCACTCTCTGGCCAATCTCCCTTCAAACTCCACCATTAAAAAGAAAGCTGCTATTATTATTATGGCCGTCGAGGTAAAGATGACCTCATGAATTAAAAATATAACTGAAGCTAACAAATAGGTTTCTGTTGTTTCCTGTCCTTGAAATGTGAATGTTTGTCCTCAGTGACACCATTACTTTGCTGAGTGCACTCCACCAGTTTTACTGGTTGTGGTTTCTATCACAAGTTTTTATCCATAAATGTGTCTTAAGAGTCCAAAATGCAGTGCTGTCTGTATCAGAACGAAACATCACAGACAACCACGTGAGTAATCATAATCAGTACTCGCTCATCCTTTTTGTCCCTTTCAGAAACAGACGCTGATGCAGCATGTGCTGCGTTGTGACTATGAGGCGTGTCGGCAGTACCTGGTTAACCTTGAACAGGCGTTTCTGTTGGATCAGGGTAACCAGGCTCTCGGAGCGCTTCTGGGTCACCGCTGTGATGGAAACCGCAACATTCTCCATGCTGCCGTCTCTGTCTGCTTCCCTGTCAGTAACAAGGAGACCAAAGAGGAGGAAGGTAAGCTGCTGTGTTAGTCTGTTAGTACTCAGGTACTCTGAGAGCTAGGTTTAACCAGGGCATAAAAAGTAGCTTATCTTATTTTGCTGGACACATTTTTCTTCCCAATGCGTGTGTGTCTTTAAGACTCTGCCATCTTTATTAGAAAATGGTGTTGTGGAAGAAAATTACTTTTTCTCTCAACACACCGTTCCAGCTCGGAGTCTGCTCATCTGTATCAGTTTAATTGCCTGCTTTCTCCTGACTCCCTTCTCCATGCTGAGTGACCATGCTGTTTCATTTCAGAAGCTGAAAGGTCGGAGAGAAACACATTTGCAGAGCGCCTGTCTGCTGTGGAGGCGATTGCCAATGCCATTTCTGTGGTTTCAAGCAACAGCTCTGGAAATAGGACCGGCTCCTCCAGCAGCAGAGGGTACATAACCAGCTATATTCATTTTGCACCGTTTTTCAAAATATTCTGCACAGAAAACTACAAGTGTCATTTAATACACATGGCTGCTTCCTAAAAGAAAGGAATCTCTTCGCTTTCCAATTTCAGCGAGCAAGTTCTCCAGTAGTGTCATGCTTTACTCTGTGTGTCATCTCCAGGCTTCGTCTGAGGGAGATGATGCGGAGGTCTCTAAGAGCTGCGGGTCTTGGCCGCCACGAGTCTGGACCGTCATCCAGTGACCACCAGGATCCTGTGTCACCACCCATTGCCCCACCAAGTTGGGTCCCTGATCCCCCACCCATGGACCCTGGTCAGTGAATCTGACTGTAAAATTGGTGGATTATGTCTGTGTGCTGTTTAGGGCCTACTGGGCCACTGCTTCAAAAAATAACCACACAAAACAAAAAAAACAGTGCTTTCTCTGCTTTTGTCGCGGTGTAAATTTACATCCTCCAGTAATGTGTAAGCTCACATACCAGGTAGAAATCTTAGTTGTGTTGAATCAAACCACAGGGTGTTAAAGATTTCCAGAAATGTGCAGTCCTGACTCAAGATTATAAATTGCCATGTTGTGTGCTGACATTTTGTAAGCCTAGAACTGGAGTATTGAATTTCATCTTCTCACAAGTCCTTGTAGCAGAACACCCACACCAGTGCAACCTTTTGAGTTGTTTGCCATAGTTGTCGGTCTGAAGGCCGCCTTGCACAACTGTGTTGGAAAGTCTGTGTGCAATCAGGAAATTTAACTCTTTCCTTCCCTTAGTGAATCAATCTAAGACTTTGCAGTGATATGACTGCAAAGGTCAGTGAAATCTAGTCTTAGAAATATTTCAAAGCTTTGTTTTTGTTATTTTATCAACAGATGGTGACATTGACTTCATTCTAGCACCAGCTGTGGGATCACTCACCACTGCCTCCAGTGGGACCAGCCAGGGCCCCAGCACCTCCACTATACCAGGTAACAACATCTCTCCTGTCGAAGAGGAGACAGGATGAGATGATATTTTTTCTGCTATTCATAGTGTTGATATGTCTCTACAGGAGAGATCATTCTAAATATGTTTGTGCATAAAATATAGAATATGACATATGGTGCTTTCCAATGTACATAACATAGTGGTATCTGTGGAAATGACTGATTCATCAGCTGCCTTGGGCATTTAGACTCTGTTTAAACCTTCTTTGTGTCTGTTCTCTAATGGACTGTGTTTTCCATATGAGCAGGGCCATCCACTGAGCCATCTGTGGTTGAATCTAAAGACCGGAAGGCCAACGCCCACCTTATCCTAAAGCTGATGTGTGACAGTGTTGTTCTGAGACCACACCTACGGGAGCTGCTCTCAGCAAAGTATGATTCTTTATTACTATCCAAGTATATTTACAAGTACTAGATTAGCCTGATTTATCTGCTGTTCTTTTTTTTTTTCTTTTCTTTTTTGTCTGTCCCTCTAAAGTGCTCCTGTACATTGTTGTTGTTATTTGACAGGGATGCCCGTGGAATGACCCCATTCATGCTGGCTGTCAGTGGGAGAGCCTACCCAGCAGCTATCACTGTTTTGGAGGCTGCTCAGAAAATGGCCAAGGGTAAGTTAATAAGTCAGTTGTCTGTGTGCTGCTGTATGCTGGTTTGCCATTTGAAGGGAGACTGTTGTGGTCACAAATGTGTACTTAAATGGCAGCTCTTTGTGCATAGTATTATCATATGCTCTATGCATGTGTGTGTCAAAGACAGAAGAAAATAGGAGAGAGAAGGAAACAAATTTTGCGTGACCAACCAACTGCCGCCAAGTTCTGAGAAAGCAGCATATTTTTTGAGAACCTGATGTAATTTTAACTGGTTAGGTAACAGCTGGCACATTGGAGGTTATCCATGAGTTATGTGAATCCTGACCTATTTTGCTTCCCTGCTTACAACAGCTGACTATCGTGTTGTAGCTCACATTCCTCTGTTTCTGTGTTTTCCTTTTGTTCCTCAAATGTCATGAGCACAGTGGGTGACCCAGGCATTACAGAGAAGGAGGATGCAGATTCTGTGTTCATGGAAATGATTTGCCCCTCTGGGACCAATCCAGATGATTCGCCCCTGTATGTTCTCTGCTGCAATGACACCTGCAGCTTCACTTGGACGGGAGCTGAGCACATTAACCAGGTCAGCCCTACAGGATATCGTTACACTGAAAGTTAGAGAGAAAGCACTTGTCAGTTGAAAAGGGGAAGTGTTGTAGACTTCCCTCAAGCTGTGGTGTCAATTAGTAATGGGAATTCCATTTAATAAACGGATGTTTTGGGAGACAGTTACATAACTGGCAACCAACTAGCTCAAAAAAAGCTTTGTTTTTTTTTGTGCTTAATTATTGCTACTCACTGAGTGTAAGCAGCAGAATAAACAGCAGGCAGGTAGAAAGCATGAATATATTGCACACGTCAAGCCAACCTCACCCATTTTGAAGTGTTATTTGTGAAGCGCCTCAGTATATAATATTGTTGTGAGTCGACACAGACATTTTTCATCACACTGACTTTGTATTTAGGATATCTTTGAGTGTCGCACCTGTGGTTTGCTGGAGTCCCTCTGCTGCTGTACTGAGTGTGCGAGGGTGTGTCATAAAGGACATGACTGCAAGTAAGTCCCAGTTTTAAGTGTGACCTTATTTAATCTTTGTGAAGGTTTTGTTCTTTCTTACCATTGCTTTTCATCACCTGTGTTTAAACTAGGTCGCATTTATATTCATAAATTTGCCTCTATTATTTCCCAGGCTGAAGAGGACCTCTCCCACAGCATACTGTGACTGCTGGGAGAAATGTAAATGTAAAACACTGATCGCCGGTCAGAAGGCTGCTCGTCTCGATCTGCTGTACAGGTTACTCACAGCCACTAACCTGGTCACAACACCAAACAGCAGGTAAGACCCCCTGTGCTCCCTGAACTAGTAATTATGATCTTCACATCACATAGGGTAGTATTTTTTTTCTTTTGTGCTTTATAATTGGCAAGTAACTGTGAGTATTTTAGGCTAAATCATCTGAACTGTATTATCTTCATATGCTGATAGATAGAAGAAGGTACTTCATATTTTGGATTTTTGTGAGGAAAATGTGTTATTTTTGACTGTCTTTTGCTTCCATCTGCAGGGGAGAACATATATTACTGTTCCTGGTGCAGACTGTTGCCAGGCAGAGTGTCGAGCACTGTCAGTACAGACCACCACGCATCAGAGAAGACAGGAACCGCAAGGCTGCTAATGCAGAAGGTAGTTTCACTGTCATTATCTCATTTTATCCACTTTAACCATCGGTACAGACAGACTTTATATGTTTCAGAATTTTATCTGAGATTTTCTGCTCTCTTACACTTCTGACTTGTAAAGGCTGTGTCTTTCTAAAACATTATTTCCGGAAGGCACCTGGTGTTTGAAAACATTATTCTTCTTTCCTCTCTTTCAGACTCTGATATGCCAGACCATGATCTAGAACCACCCCGCTTTGCTCAGCTGGCTCTGGAGAGGGTTCTGCAGGACTGGAATGCCCTCAAGTCTATGATCATGTTTGGTTCTCAGGAGAATAAAGACCCGTGAGTATCACAGCAACACAGCACCCTGCAGCATTAAAATGTAGTTGGTGATAAACTGTGCCCAGTTTATGGTGCCTAAAGAACCCCTATTCTAGTTAGTTTATCCACAGATGTCCTTGCTGCTTTTTTTGCTAGTTGTACACCAGTCCAGTATACTTCACTGGAAGTGATACTGACCCAATTGAATTAATTTGTATCATTCAAATGTGACTGTGATGTAGTTGCTGCCTCATGTTAACTTATACGCACAGAAGTGTAATTTCCAATCATTCCCACACAGTGCGGTGTACTGATTAGTACTCTGTAACACACAGTATTTTGAGTGTTGTATTTTCTCTTTTCTAGACTTAGTGCCAGCAGCCGAATTGCCCACCTCCTGCCTGAAGAGCAGGTCTACTTGAACCAGCAGAGTGGCACCATTCGCCTTGATTGTTTCACCCACTGCCTCATTGTCAAATGTGCCCCTGACATAACTGTAAGTCAAGTTAGTCTTTCCTCCTTCTCTCCCCTTGGTTTCTCTGTTCTTTACACAGTCTTCCTAGTGTGCACACAATGTCACAACAACAACAAATCTCTTTACCTCAGTAATTTTTGCAATAATTACTGCAGTAATTGTGTATTTTCTTCAGTTTTTTTTCCCCATTGTTATCACACCCTTGCACTTTTGGTCATCTGTGGGTGTTTTTGTTCTCCTTTATTAGTTCATAGACACTTTATTGGGCACACTGGTGAAGGAGCTGCAGAACAAGTACACTCCTGGCCGGAGAGAGGAGGCAGTCAATGTCACCAGGAGGTTCCTTCGCTCTGTAGCCCGGGTTTTTGTCATCCTCAGCGTGGAGATGGCTTCTTCAAAGAAGAAAAAGTATGAACATACAAAATTAAGACAAGTTGACCCAACCTAATTCTAACAATACAATGCCAACAACGTTTGGCAGCAGGTTTCACAGGGTCTTTTGAATTGTTACAAACACTGATTCTGTCTTATCTCCATTTCCTCCACATAGCAACTTCATCCCGCAGCCCATTGGGAAATGTCGGCGAGTTTTCCAGGCTCTCTTACCCTACGCTGTGGAGGAGCTGTGTAACGTTGCAGAGTCACTGATTGTTCCGGTGCGAATGGGCATCGCAAGACCTACAGCTCCGTTCACTTTGGCCAGCACCAGCATTGATGCTGTTCAGGGCAGTGAGGAGCTCTTCTCTGTTGAACCTCTGCCCCCAAGACCCTCACCTGACCAGTCCAGCAGGTTGGTTGGTTCTAGTGCTTTCATTTTCCTGTGGAGGTCAGGTGGAGTCTTACCATAGTTTTTTTTGTCAGGTTATTCAAGAGCAGTGAATTATGGAGGATAAAGATGTACATGTATTCTAACACTGTGTTGATTAAGAGCCCACGTTGACATGCTGAAGCAAAGAAATGACTTGTTTTTCAAATCAGTCAGAGTTTCAGTGGAAGAGAAGAAACTAAAGGAAGAGAAGGTGCTTGATTTTTCTTGTTGACTACATAAAAAAGGTCTCTGCTTGTGCTTTATTTTATTTTATTTTTTCCCCAGCTCCAGTCAGACAGCCGCCTCCTATATCATCAGGAACCCCCAGCCTCGACGCAGCAGCCAGTCTCAGCCTGTCAGAGGAAGAGACGAGGAGCAGGATGACATCGTATCAGCAGATGTGGAAGAGGTGGGGAGCCTCATTAGAAAATCATTACGGCCATAATTAACTTTGTATGCAAGAGATTCAGTGATGGTGTTTCCAAGTATGTTGAGGGCCACCTTGAAATCAAGCTGTTTATATACACTGCAAGATTACACTGACATTTTGATGGATAATTTATGTTTCATAATATAGTATAGTTTTAGACTGGATCTGGTGTGTTCTGCCCTATTTCAAAGTTTACACTCTTAGGATCTGCTTGTTTGTCTCTCAGGTTGAAGTTGTGGAGGGAGTAGCTGGGGAGGAAGACCATCATGACGACCAAGAGGAACAGGGAGAGGAAAATGCTGAGGCAGAAGGACAACACGATGAACACGATGAAGACGGTGAGACACACACCCTACTTTTCATGAGTGGAGTAAAATTAATTTAAATGAACTTCATTTAGTGTGACGAATAATTGTCGCTGAAAACCTCGCCAGCAATGAGTGAAGCATCTGTATGGCTTTTAGGGAGTGACATGGAGCTCGATCTGCTGGCAGCAGCCGAAACAGAGAGCGACAGTGAGAGTAACCACAGCAATCAGGATAATGCTAGCGGCCGCAGGAGTGTCGTCACAGCAGCCACTGCTGGCTCTGAAGCAGGTTGGTCGACAGTTGTTTTTAATCTTTCAGTCTAGATTTAATTTTAGATTTTCATTTAAATCCTTCCTGAAGCATTTTCCTGAGTTTCAAAGTACTGTTCCTTTTTAGTAGGTTTTTTCTTTGTTGTTGTTGTTTTTTTTTTTTTTTTGTGGAAATGCGGTCACCTGTCTTATTGACCTCCTTTAACTGGAATCTTTTCCAAATTTTTGTAAAAAAAAAAAATCCAACTGCTTACTAAAGACAAAAACTGAAATTGGATTTCTGAATTGCTGCACTGTGGTGTATTTTACTTTCCTTGAGTTGAGTGAACAGACTAATTCTGTTCTTACAGAATCACTAGTGTTTAACAGACAGCATTTTGGATTGTGGGGATTTGTGTTTGCAGAGCTAATGATACAGCAGACAAAATGGTCCCTGGCTGAATACCCAATGTATTTCATTTGCAGGCAGTAGGGTGTCCTTGGCATTTCCTATTTTTGGTATGAGCTCCTCTTTACTTCAATGCACATACAGATGTCAGGGCAAGAGTGAATTTGCAAAGTGCATACACAGTTTCCTGCTGAGAGTTCCTTCAGTCCGTCCACTTCTCACATTTCACTGTTATTGTGTCATTTTTGTGTCATTTTTAACTAAAACTGTCCCTTGTCACAAGTTTAGTCTCGTTCTTTCATCCAAATAACAAACTAATCAACTTGTAGCCTTTCCAAACGGTGTGGTGTTTCTTCTCCTTGGTCATCTAAAACGTGTAGTTCCTACTAATAATGTTATCGTTTCATTTTCTCTTAGAATATTTGGTACAGTCGTAATACTGGTGTTCTGTGTCTCTAATGAAGTTTCTAAAAAATGCAAAAGACTAAACCATAGACTATTTATCACAAGAGAGCAGCTGTTGTTTTGACCCAAAGCCTCAGTGTGTTTACCATCATGTTAGTGTTGTTTGGCCTTGTAGTGGTGTGATTCACTAACCTGCACTCCTGCCTGGAAAAAATCTGATGTGAAAGACAAAAAGAGAAAGAGAGGTGAGATGAATACTCGAGCCCTTAAACTTGTCTTGTCTTATCTTTTTTCCTCACCCCTTATCCTCCTGCCCCCTCCTCTCTGAAGGTGCCAGCAGTGTCCCTGCCTTCTTTTCAGAGGATGACTCCCAGTCCAATGACTCCAGTGACTCTGACAGCAGCAGTAGCCAGAGCGACGATGTAGACCAGGAAACGTTCCTTTTGGATGAACCACTGGAAAGAACAACTAGCGCTTCACATGCCAACAGTGCGGCGCAGGCTCCTCGTTCCATGCAGTGGGCTGTAAGAAACACCCCCAGCCAGAGGGCCACTGGAAGTGCCCCCTCTAGCTCCTCGACACCAGCTGGTTAGTAATTTGTCTGTTTATGCAGTTTTATTTTTTTAATGTTTTGTTGTTTCTCTGGATTATTGTCACATAAAGCATGTATGTTAATTGTTCCTATTATGATATTTGTCTTTATCACAGCAAGCTCCACAGGCCTGATATATATCGACCCTACCAACCTGCGTCGCTCCAGTGCGATCAGCTCCAGTGCAGCAGCAGCAGCGGCAGCGTTGGAGGCCAGCAACTCCAGCAGTTATCTGACATCTGCCAGCAGCCTGGCCCGGGCCTACAGCATTGTCATCAGGCAGATCTCAGACCTTATGAGTCTCATTCCTAAGTATAACCATCTAGTCTACTCACAGTACCCTGCTGCTGTTAAGCTCACCTACCAGGATGCAGTCAACCTGCAGGTAAGATACAGTGCCATGATGTGGTGATCAAAGTACCGAAATACTGGTGTAAAATTTTTATTTATTTATTTTTATTTTTCTGTTAAAAGATGAAAATAATCACAAACCATGAACATATATTTAGACAAGAAGAAAATCTTATCAATGATATGGACATTTTTATTTAGTGTGACATCACTTAGTTGAGTTAAAGGTTGTTGTTATAACAAACGATCATCCTGCCTCGACATATGAATGTTTAACGCTGTTAAGTGTTTTAAATATATATAATATTTTAAATATACTTGCCTATGCATTTAGAGAGGTCAGAGGCAGAATGAGAGCATTTTGGTCAGAGTTGGCTCATATAGTTCTGAGCACTATTTATTTAAAAAAAAATTTAAAAAGTAGCCAGAAATGTGTTAATAATTACACTAATCATGTTCAGTATTACAGTATATTAAAGAATGACTCACCTTCAGAATCCTATTATATCACGAGGTCCCTGCCAGTTCCCATCCTTAAATATTAAACCCTCTTGTGTCCATGTCATTTGGCAGTGGACAGCAGTGACTGTCTGATCTTAATCATATGTTTAATAAAAAGCTGATCTTCCAAATGAATTGAATAAGAGTAAATGTTTGTTGAAACAGAACTATGTTGAAGAGAAGCTGATTCCCACCTGGAACTGGATGGTGTCTATCATGGATTCCACCGAAGCTCAGCTGCGATATGGCTCAGCCCTGTCATCTGCTGGAGACCCTGGTCATCCCAGTCACCCACTCCATGCCTCTCAGCACTCCGCTCGCAGGGAACGTATGACTGCTCGAGAAGAGGCCAGCCTCCGTACCCTGGAAGGACGCAGGTAAAAGAGAGAAATTTTGGTTAACTTGTTTAGTGTTAACTTGTTTAGTATTTGGGAGTTTAGCGATGGTCTCACTTGTTCTGTATATGTTTCAGGAGAGCAGCCACTTTGTTGACCGCTCGCCAAGGCATGATGTCGGCGCGAGGCGATTTCCTGAACTACGCCCTATCACTGATGCGTTCCCACAACGATGAGCATTCTGATGTGCTTCCTGTGCTGGACGTGTGCTCGCTGAAGCATGTCGCCTACGTCTTCCAGGCTCTCATCTACTGGATTAAGGCCATGAACCAGCAGACCACACTGGACACCCCACAGATAGATAGAAAGAGGTAACTGGAGAAATTCTGAGAAAATGCTGACTCTTTATTTAAAAACTAAAGAATTACATGGAGAGAATTGCATGTGATTACCATTGAACAAAGCTCTTGAGCCATATTTTCACTACTGTTTATTTTTCATTGCACTGCGTCTCCTGGGGTTTTTCCATTATTTTGTCAGGTATCTTGTTTGACAAAGAAGATGCGAAGAATGATGGTTGCTGAGGCATTTGATTAACCACTGAGTGACATTTAAAACAGTGTCTGTGTGAACCTGTGGTTTAAACAGTATTTGTTATTCATATTTGTAGGAATCGAGAGATCTTGGAACTGGGTTTGGACAATGAAGACTCTGAACATGAGAATGATGAAGACACCAATCAAAGTAAGTCGGATAATAACTAATACTCAACACTTACTACAAAAAACAGCTGTATGAGATGGGCAGCGTAAAAAAGTATAACTTGGATTTGTTAGATTAAGACACTGGCAAGACAGCTTGTTAACATTTAATATGGATTAATATTAACATTGATTACCTGTCTTTTTTTTGTTCTAACAGTTTCTTTGTTTCTGCTTTACCTCAGGTTCAACTCTGCAGGACAAGGACGAGGACCCGGTACCAGCTGAAACGGGTCAGAACCACCCCTTCTTCCGTCGCTCTGACTCTATGACCTTCCTGGGCTGCATCCCACCCAACCCCTTCGATGTTCCCCTGGCTGAGGCAATTCCACTGGCAGACCAGCCCCACCTCCTGCAGGTCAGACCTTGTTGCTCTGACTCTGATTCAGGGTCCACATTTTACTTTCATACATACAGCATTCATACATGTAATTTTGCTGACAGTGATGGTGTCTATGCTGATGATGTCTTGAAAGTGCTACCACTGGCAAGGGAAGCATCCGCCCTTAATTGGGAGAATTATGTGACGGGATGGTGGATATTTATCAGACATTTTGTCACAAGACAGGGATTCACCTTTTGCCCCCATAATCATAGTCTTAGCCATAGCCAATGCTTTGGTCTGTGGGCATATGGGTGTCAAAGCACCTTCAAGTTCTTAGCCGTGTTTAATTGAGCCGAACAGTTCCTAGTTTCTTTCTGTCGCTTTAGGAAGCAGTGGATAGGGTTTGTTGTGGAGAGGCTGTGTTGTGGCACACTTTGGCACTACAAGCAACAGTTGTGGCTTGAAGTGACAGGCACCACACCAACACACTAGACACAGGATACAGTCATTAGACAGGCTTACATAATTGAATGGAAGATAGTAAATAATGTCCAGACAGCCTCAGTGGTGTCAGTAACTTTACTTTCAAATTTGTGTCTTCTCTCACAGCCTAATGCCAGGAAGGAGGATCTGTTTGGTCGTCCCTCTCAGGGCTTGTACTCCTCCTCCTACATGGCAACGAAAGGCCTGGCTGAGGCAAGCATGGACAGGAACTGCCTGGAGGTAAACATGGGCTCCTCTCTACCCTCCCCCTCTCAGGTATACCACCCCTCTTCACTGAACAAACACTCTGGCACCTGTGCTCTAATATCCACACATAACAAACACCACTGAAATGTTGGAAATGAAAAATCTGTAAAAACTATCCATCATCATTTCCTCTTCATTATTTCCACTACTGTTTGGAGGCATTGGAAATAATAGATTGGAACACTGGAGATGCTGGATAGTCGTTTTGCTTACACAGTCATTTAAAATGTGGATATTGGAACATAGCCTGCGTTCTATGTCCCATTTCCACATTTCCATTCTTTCATC
Source organism: Toxotes lorentzi (assembly GCA_037833715.1). Lineage (NCBI taxonomy): Eukaryota > Metazoa > Chordata > Actinopteri > Toxotidae > Toxotes > Toxotes lorentzi. The sequence goes on from JBBMJY010000025.1 coordinate 21,188,276, forward strand.
ATCACACTGCCATCATCTCAAGACACACGTGTTTGCATTCCTGAAGAACTACTCTGAAACCCCACTAAAACAGATCCTGCCCACTAAGATGTCGTACTCGGCCAACCTGAAGAATGTGATGAGTATGGAAACTGGCCAGCGGAGCACTGAGAACCAGTCACTGGCAGAGCAGGAGCTGGAGGCTTCAAAACCAGGCCCTTCACCCCATGACCTCGCTGCCCAGCTGAAGAGCAGCCTGCTTGCTGAGATTGGCCTCACTGAGAGCGATGGACCACCTCTCCCATCGTTCAGGTAATTATGTGGACTGTGCCTTAGGGTTAGCTGGAATTGTCCTTTTGAGATAAATAATTGTCAAGGATTATTTTTCTGGACCTATTTTACCATAAATTATACAAATTCCAACTGTGTAGAGACATCTACTGATAGTCAGAATTAGTTAAATAAATTACAATATCATAGCCATGCCCTGCTGGAAGCTTAAACCCTCATCTTCATTACGTTGTAATATTGTTGCAACATTATTTCTTAATATACATTTAAAATGGTTATAAAATATGAAAATGTTTCCCCTGTCTGTCCAGACCTCACTGTAGTTTCATGGGGATGATGATCTCACATGACATGCTACTAGGCCGCTGGCGTCTGTCACTGGAGCTCTTTGGTCGTGTCTTCATGGAAGATGTGGGAGCTGAACCTGGCTCCGTAAGTTTTCATCTCAGCATTTTTGTAGTCTGTTTCTACATTAGTCCTCGTGTGTGTGTGGGTGAGAGTGAGAGATTCACACACACCTTTCTATCCATTTCATTATTTTACACACACAAATCACTCTTGGTTTCCCCTGGTGGTCACATGGCTCCATAGAAAACAATGGCAAAAATACAAGAATTTCATGCATCAGCCTACAATGGGAAAACGGTTCAGTCTGGTGGAATACAGTAAAAACGTCAAATATCACCACTTTTCTTCAAAATGAAATGCTGACATGACAGAATGCATGGTTTTATACTGTGATGGCAGTGAGATAAAATGTGGTTTTAATGGAAGTTGGTGGGGACATTGTTGCTAGGAGGGTGTCCAGAGGGAGTATCTGGCACTACATAAAAAATACTAATGCAATGAAATCAATTTTGTTGTTAGTCTTTGACATATCCAAGACTCTAATCACCATTAATGCCCCATCCCCCTACTATTTATTGTATGGAAAATAATTTTGTTTTTTGTAATAAATAACGAAATATTTCAAATAATTAAACTGGTATTTAAAGGGTAAAAATCCTGAAAGTGATTGAATGTTTGGTAGTTTTGAACAAGTGTGATGTTGTTTTAAGAGATTTATGAAAAAAAAAAAAAGCAGAAAGAATATTGATGTATTTAATAGCAGTTTTTCTGTTTACATTTTTGGCCATGAGGGTGCCCAACAGTAAGTTTGCAGAGGGCACCAGGGTTAAGGTTTTTGACTGAGGGGCAGAAAAGGGGCATCCCAGTTCAGTCCTCTCTTGCTACCTTTTGAAATGCCAATGTTGGCATAAAACATTTCACATCATATAGCTTTAACTGACAGTGGTAACAATGGAGGATGGACACTTATCATAATTTCTCTTTTTTTAATACCAGATCCTCACAGAGCTTGGTGGCTTTGAGGTAAAGGAATCCAAGTTCCGTCGGGAGATGGAGAAGCTAAGGAACCTGCAGTCCCGTGACCTGGCCTTGGAAGTGGACCGGGATCGAGACCAGCTAATACAGCAGACAATGCGTCAGCTAAATACGCACTTTGGGAGGCGCTGCACTACCACACCCATGGCTGTACACCGGGTGAAGGTCACCTTCAAAGACGAGCCGGGCGAGGGCAGCGGCGTGGCCCGCAGCTTCTACACGGCCATCGCCCTGGCCCTCCTCTCCAACGATAAGCTGCCCAACCTGGACTGTGTTCAGAGTGTCAGCAAGGGCATGCAGGCCAGCAGTACGTGTCATCACGATTACAATTCAAGTATGACAATACATAGAAACTATACTGCATTATGGAACTTTCATTGTTACATTCAATCATGCTTTTGCTATGCTGAAAGCAGTTGTCATGAGTGAAAAAGGTTTTACATTATAAAGCTGACATTTAAAAGTTAACTTGCTCTGTTTGGTGTGGATTTGTGTAGATCTAATGCAGCGTTTGAGGAACCGAGACAGAGAAAGAGAGAGGAGAAGTGGAGGGCTTCGAGCGGGATCTCGGAGAGACCGAGACAGGTGAGATTCAGCTTGATGCATTACCCTCTTACAGAAAATTTAAAAAGTCTGTGCTACATGAGCCAAACCTGTTTTATTTGTCTTGTACAGAGACTCAAGGAGGCAGTTGTCCATAGACACAAGACCTTTCAGGCCTTCATCAGAGGGCAACCCCAGTGATGAGCCCGACCCTCTGCCCGCACACAGACAAGCCCTGGGGGAAAGGCTCTACCCACGTGTTCACGCAATGCAACCGGTAACAAAACATCTGCATCTGTTACAGCCCTGTGTTGTCAAAACAGTTTTGCGCCTGATGGGTGAATTTGCATGTTACTTGCTTTGCACATTGACATGTCAGAGGCTTGCATTCTGTCAAGTTACCTTTTTTGTTTAGATTTAGTACTTTTCTTTGACTGGACTTAGACCCAGCTGTGTGTTTGTCTCCTCAGGCATTTGCCAGTAAAATCACTGGCATGTTGCTGGAGCTGTCCCCTGCACAGTTGCTGCTGCTGCTGGCCAGTGAGGATTCCCTCAGAGCCAGAGTTGAAGAGGCTATGGAGCTTCTCATTGCACATGGAAGGTGAAACATCTTGATCAGCCACACAGGCATAGATGTGAAATATGGTGGCCATCATTAGTTCTAGTCTCTGTAGTGAAACACATTGATACACTGGTAAACTGTACATTTTGATGCACTGATGTTCCGACACTGCAGTTTGACAGACTAACTAAATTCTCCTCTCTATCTTCACAGGGAAAATGGTGCTGACAGTATATTGGACTTGGGTCTCCTGGAGACTCCGGAGAAAACACAAGTAAACTCAATATCTCTGTCTATCGTCATATAGTTATTCATGTAATTTCTGACCATGTTAGTTATATGCTGAAACATCTGGGGGTCTCTTCCTAAATGTGGTTTAAGTAAGTCAGGCTAACATGCTGGTAACCGGCTAAAATAATTCAGGCAATAAAGGCAAAATGAGCAGAAAGTTAAAACCATGATTGAGTGACTGAATGCTGATCATGTGATTGGACGTAGGCAGAGGGGAAGTGTATTGGGGACCTGCATGGACATAGGTCTCATTTTTATCTTTGTCCCTGCATGTTACTTCTGTCATTTTGTTCTACATTGAACTCCACTGTGTTTCCACACTTTGATCACTGTTAAATTACATATTAGCAGTGAATGTGGTTAGAGCACGAATAATGCTGGTGCATGACTGGTGAAGTTCTCCTCCATCAACATGCATGAGACATTTCAGTGATTATCATTAGCCTGCCATAAAAAATTACTATTTCTAAATTTCATGTTTTGACTCCGTTGGTCTTTGAACAGTCAGAGTCTCTAAATTTGGATCGTTAGTGTGCAAACTACTGTTTTGTTTTATAGTTTATCATTCATAATTGTAGGTAGTTAAAATGTGATAATTACATCAACAGATTATAAATCGTAAATAAAATCGTAACGGTATCAAATCATCTTTCATCATATCTCCAAGAAAGGGGAGCCATTTGTATCTGAAAATGAGTTCATATATGGGATTCACTCTAAAACACTTTGTCATGATCCAGCTATCAATAAGCTTTTGGCCTAAAGACTCTGACAGCAAATCCAGATAAATATTAAACCAGTTTTGAAGAATCGAAAAATCCAGACTGGTGTTGTCAACATTTTAATCCGGATAACTGACTTATCCATGGGTGAGGAATGGGGGGGCCCTGGGCTGGTTTTTGTTCCTTGAGACTTGAGATACACAGATGCACATAGCAGCCACTTTGCCATACTGAACACAGCCCTACCTTATTCTTTTTTTTGTGTGGTTGTAGCAGCAGGAGAACCGTAAGCGTCATGGTTCAACCCGCAGCGTGGTGGACATGGAGCTGGATGACCCAGACGATGGGGACGACAACGCTCCTCTCTTCTACCAGCCTGGCAAACGAGGCTTCTACTCCCCACGGCCTGGCAAGAACACAGAGGCCAGACTCAACTGCTTCCGTAACATTGGCAGGTAATGAATTGTGGTGGTGTTCTGTCACACAAAAGAACTACATGTTTTTCTTTTGGTTAAAGAAAAACAAGATTTTCCCACAATCTTAAGAAGTGAACAGAGTGAGGGTAAATATAGCAAAGCTTGAGTTAAGTGGGAAACACAAAGTTGAATGTTTAATTTTCTTTGCAGAATACTGGGTTTATGTCTGCTGCAGAACGAACTCTGTCCAATCACTTTGAATAGACATGTCATCAAAGTGCTGCTTGGGAGAAAGGTAAGAGAAAATCTGTGTTTTATAATACATTTTTGTGCCTGTAGTTATAGCCTGCTCCATGATGCTGGGTCTTTTCAGAACAAAGTTGCTAATCATCCTTGTTTGTTACTGCAGGTGAACTGGCACGACTTTGCATTTTTTGACCCAGTCATGTATGAAAGCCTGCGGCAGCTGATCCGCCATTCGCAAGCTGGTGAAGCAGAAGCGGTATTTGCTGCCATGGACTTGGCCTTCGCCATTGACCTCTGCAAAGAGGAAGGGGCTGGACAGGTAATGGACTACTCTGTCACTGTGTCCCCAGTTATAGATTTTAAAACTGAATGTCAACAAATTCATTCTTAGCCTGTGGTGTTCAGGTTAAAAAATAGCACTGCATTAAAAACATGCAAGGCGGCGGTATGTTAACCTGTTGGTGAGAAGCTAGCTGTAATTAGACTTTTACACTGTGATCTAGCTCAAGTCTACATTGTAAAAGGCAGTCATAAAAATTATCTTTAATTTCAGGAACCTACCTTTAACCTCACTTCAGATTCAGAGGTCCCACAATGCACCCCCAATATAACCTCAACATGTCTTTATTTATACACATCTCATGGCTCATCTGCCATTATTCAGTCTATACTCATAAGAGATATACGAAGTCCTCATAAAAATATAAGTATCAGTAATTTATGAAGGAAATCAAACACAGTGATTGGCTTGGTTTTCTGTTTCAGTCATGCAGTATTTGCATCATGCATTATTTGGTAAATTGAATCTCTTGAGGTTCAGATTTTGAAAGCAGGATCTGAATATTCTCTCTCACTGGAAAGATTTGTAGTCTGGAATATGTTTACCATAAACAGTGATGGTTGATTCCTTGTTCTTCTGGGTCAGGTGGAGCTTCTGTCTGGTGGGGTTAACATGCCAGTAACTCCCCTCAATGTGTATGAGTATGTGAGGAAGTACGCAGAGCACAGGATGCTAGTGGTGGCTGAGCAGCCTCTCCATGTAAGTAAAACGCAATCAAAACTTAAACTCAAAGTATTTATTTTTTAAACACAGACAAATGATTTGTCAGTCGCCAATATGTGTCCTCACTCTAATTCTGGGTTCTGTCTGTTAGGCGATGAGGAAGGGTTTGCTGGATGTACTTCCTAAGAACGCTTTGGAGGACCTAACGGCCGAGGACTTCAGGCTGCTGGTCAACGGCTGTGGAGAAGTCAATGTCCAGATGCTCATCAGCTTCACCTCCTTCAATGATGAATCTGGTAGGGCTGCTCTTTCTGGATCTGCTCTGCTCTGTTAGCGTCCATCCATTTTTCTGTCTAATCTGTTTCAGTATTGACATTTTTTGATGCAATATAGTGAACAAAGCCTTGTCCTTCATCCAACAGGAGAAAATGCAGACAAACTACTGCAGTTTAAACGCTGGTTTTGGTCCATAGTGGAGAAGATGAGTATGACTGAGCGGCAAGATCTGGTAAGTCTATTTTCATTGTAAATATACTTCAAAACCAAAGACTATTTGCCAATTCAGTGTTCAACGTGGTCAGTAATTACTGGACTCAGAACAGACTTGCACTAATTATTAGGCAAGTGACAGCTTCCCATAAAACATGTTTATGGAACAATATATGGAATTATATATTGATTATTTTTGACTGTTGAACACTACATATCAAAAACATCAGTCAGCACCAGAATATCAGTCATTTGTTCTAAGTGTCCCACCCAAAACAGAGTGGTGACTAATGTGACTTATTGTTTTCCTCCTCTTCAGGTGTACTTCTGGACCTCCAGCCCTTCTCTTCCAGCCAGCGAGGAGGGCTTCCAGCCGATGCCCTCCATCACCATCCGGCCTCCAGATGACCAGCACCTCCCCACAGCCAATACCTGCATCTCACGTCTCTACGTGCCACTCTATTCTTCAAAACAGATACTCAAACAGAAACTCCTGCTAGCCATTAAGACCAAGAATTTTGGTTTTGTGTAGAGGTTCGACAGAAAAGAGTTTAAAAAAGGAAAAAAAAAACATGTTTACTGTTGTGTAATATTTACCTAGCTCCATTTTTGTAGATTTATTTTTTGTCTATACAATTTTATGAAATTCGACATACTGTCGCTATCTCCCCAGGCAGTAATATTGTTTGTGTTGTGAACACAAACAGCTTGTTATTTTTATTTCAATTTTTATTGTTTTTTTTTTTCTTTTGTGTTAATGAAGAAGAGGTATACAGTCCAGAACATTCCTGCATTGGCACTGTAAAATGTAAAGCCCACAGCTCTGCTCTATTGGCTTAAACCTTTGCTTCCCAGGAATTTGGTTTGACAGAAAGCTGTCTGCCGAAACCCAGCCAAAGATGACAGCAGTAGAAGTATTTAAAAGAAGAAAAGAAGACACACTGTGATTATAAGTTTTTTCCTTCCCTAGAAAAGTACTATCACTGACAGTTCACTGCTGCCTTTGTGGAAAGTCCTTTTTTTCTTGTACAGGGGGAGTAGGGAATTTCAAAATAAACTTGGATGCAAATAAGTTGTCTGGTCTTGATTTTATTTTTTTTTGTTTCCGGTACTTTGTTAAAGAGTGGTGGGAAATTTAATTTTATATTAGTGTGTGAGGAGGCTGCTAATACAAGTACAAAATTGTCAGTTTATGTTGGTGTCTTGAACTGGAGGTTTATAGATTAACCCATAGAGCCATGTCAGTTTAAATTCTGCATCAACACACACTGATTGGGTTTGTGTATTTGCTGAATTTTATAAATGGCAATTCTATAAGTTTGATCTCATGTTGCTATTACAGGTGAATTTTTACTTGATACACACCTGGTGGGGCTATTTAACCTTCTGTAGTCATTTACTGGGTAATAGCTAGTGTACTGTATTATTGGTAGTAATATTTTAATAACTTTATGCCACTTTTAAGAAATGTCTTACAGAGTTTAACAAAATAATGTTTGTATGGAAAATAGAGTAAATGTAATACTATCTGACAAAATGCACACTAAAACTCTTTTGAGTCTTTCTTAAGCAGGACTGGAACATTTTAAACCGAGGGTTTTGGCCAATCAGAATGAGAGAAATCGTTGCCCCGCCCCATCCTTTGGAGCTGTTACGGCCCGTTTTTGTTGCCTTAAAGCATATGGTGAAAAACGGAATTTAGTGCACCCGGTTAATTAAGCTGTGCAAATCAGATTAGCCTATATGAAAAAACACTTCGGAATGTGTCATTTATTGTTGACAACAAGCTTTGGGGGCTAATGGCTCCTTGACAAGAACTGAGAGCAAATGTGCAGCTAGTTATTGGCAAATAAGTAAAACACTGCTGTGCCCTGAGAATAGTCCTCCTCACACTGAAAACACATCGTTGTCTTCTAAGTAGCAATAACTACGAAACAGAACACTGTTTAAATTGGCTTTTGGATCTTAATCTCAGAGTGCTACAGTGCGCAGTCGCGATTTACAATCTCGAATTTCTGGTTTACAAACGACAGTGAAGGCAGCGTCTCTCCTCTAGTCAAAACGGAGCCATATGAGGTGAACCTGCTTTACTCTCGCTCACCGTAGATGCATTGTGGTGGTCAGCTAACGGTGGCATATACTCGTACGATGATATCAGCTAGTTTGCTGACTAGCTCGCTAACTTAGTTTGTTACCGCAGCCTTTGCCTGTGTTTAGATAGCTAGGTGTCTGACAAGGCCGATGTTGCTGGTGGAGGAGGGAATGAATTTATGGTTTTCCATCATGTCGAAGTCGTTCCGTTATTTTTAGCTAGCACACTAGGCTAGTGCAGCTAATAGCGGCAAGCAAAGCGTGACTAATCTGTCTGTTGTTTGAAAAGCAATGCAAATGGAGCAGTGGCAGGACGCGGCCTCTCGGCAGGTCAAGCTGGTTACAGATCGTTTGAATGAACTGTTGTCTAAAGGCCTGGAGCTGCTGCGCTCCGAGCTCGGCGTGGATTTGGGACTGAAGCCTGAGCTTATTCCGCCATGGGTGATCTTCTCAGCGGCATGCACCGGACTGGTGCTGATGGTCGCTCTGTGGGCCTCAGTCTGCCGGTCTCTTTTCAAGAAACGACCCGCCGTAAGCTCTGTGGACGACGGCATTGAAATAAAGCGCGGTGTCAGTAAACCTGTCAAAACCGAGGAACCGAAGAAAAAGAAGAAGAAAGCAGAAAAGGCACGTAAACGAAATCAGTCTACACCCTTTCATAGCTTGATATCCATACCGTTAGCGAGGCTAGCTGTCATGCTAACATCTTATTGACAGATGGAGCTAGCTTGTATACTTTTACCCCAGGCTAGTATCCAGCCTGGCTATGCTAGGCTTTGGTGGCTTTAAATATATTGACTGTAACATAACTGGAAATCGAAATGGCCCTCTACATTTTATCTTCACATGTTCTTTGCAGAAAGCCCAACCAAATGGGAGAGCTGTTGTTGAAGCACAGGAAGAAGCTGTAGTCTCGGAAGAGATAGTGCCACATCACCAGCCTCCGCCACCAGAAGCCAAGGCTGAAAAGGTTGCAGAGGTAATTTTCTGTACCTGAGACACATGACAACACATTCGCCACAATATGGTGTTATCTGAACATCTTTATGTGTCCATTGTGACGGATGTTTGCTGGTTGTGTTTGTAAATGGTTGCACCCAACTGCTGTTGCTTGGAAGTCTTGTCATTACGTTTGTCCTCCTCCTTTCTCAAACGCAGTTGAGAAAACAGCACGTTTTTTTCACCGTCACCCTGCAGTGCTGTTACCAGACCAGCTGCCAGTGTTAGGTTACAGTTTTTAACTTGCAGATACAGCAAAATCCTGGACCATGGCTCTTGGCTTAGAGCAGCACAAGGTGCAGTCTTTCGTCTAATGCTCCCCCACTGGATACCACAAAATAACACAAACTGTGGTCCTAAAGATGCTGAAATCAGAATATGTAATTGTGCAGATACAGAGATTGAGAGATTTAAAATATGCTTACAAAAGGGACATGTGACAGATTTAGGGAGTCTTGGCTGTAGTTTCACTTATAAATAGCTGTGGCTGTGGAGCATGCTGATTTGATTGACTGTCCGTGGTTCAGTGAGCACCCAGCTGCTGTTCTTGGAGGTGAAGTCATATGTGTTGCATAGTATCTCCACTGTAGCCTTTCCCCTATTTAATTAAGGCCAGTTTCATGATCTCAAGTGCTTGTAGTCAGATACATTAGCTTTCATTTCTACTTTATGCCCACTGTTTATCTGCCTTCCAGGGAAAGAAGTCCAAGAAGAAGGCCAAACAGGCTGTGAAAGAGACCAAGACAGTGACTGCAGAGGGCAAAGAACCAGAAGAAGGTGAAATATTATGAATCACGTCATAATTAACTTGTTATGGTCAAAGTTGGTACTGAGGAGGTCTGTTTTGATTAATTTGTTTATTATTAAGACACCATTTCAGGGAACGACAAACTTCTGCAGTAATTTTGTAATTAATTTGGATGTGGCTTTGGTTAAAAATTTGACAAATACCTTGATTTATTCTACCAGTCTCAGGTTGGTAGTATAGGACCAACCCGAAGCCCCTTTTCTCTGCAAAATATATTTGGTGTGTATTTCAACAGTCTCTGCATCTATTTCTTCATCCTGTCTAATCCATGCCATATTCCCTCACTAATCCCACAGTGAACCCATGAAGCATTTTGTAACTAATTCCACACTGCACTTCCACACAATGTTACTTTTCAGGCACATGGGAGACCAAGGTCAGTAACAAGGAGAGGCGTGAACAACGCAAGAAGGACAAAAGTTCTAGTGATGGCTCAGCCAGTCCTGGTGGAGGGGACACACCAGTGAACAATGCCCCAGAGCCGCCCAAGGCCTCTGCAGCCCCTGCACCTGCAAGCCAGAAGAAGAAAAAGGGTGGGTTTAATCGTGTATATTTTCACTTAGGTTGTGATTTACTTCTTTTGGGCAGTTTTAAAATTGAGAAGTGGGAAGGAATGTGCGATTTCCTTGTGTTTTCTTACCCACACACAAACACAGAATCTCTGCTCCATCTTGGATAAACAGCCTAATTTGGCATCTATAGAGAGATCTGTATAGGCTGTTGTTGAATTTATGTAGTCTCTTGTTGATAGGACAGACTATGAAAACAGCCAGTAAGGGAATTGAATTGAGTCTCAAGTGAGTTTTTCTTGATGTGTTACAGCACAAGTGTGTGTTTGTGTCCTCTCTTGAAAAACAGCCTTGTGTGGATGGTGTTCTTGAAATATGTTGACCTTTTCATCCTTTGTTCTCAGGAGAATCCAAAGTGAAGGCAGAGAAGGTGGAGGCTGTATCTCAAGGTAATGATCTGCAGAAAATGTCTCAACAAGCACTAAAAGACACCTCAAGTACTCATATCTTATCTTTGTGTAATAGTAAGTCAAAGGTTCACTTGCTTCACCTGGTACTCCGGTATTAAAAGTGTTGCCAACCTGATCTGTGTTTATTCTGGCTGAGTGTCAAGTGTTTCTCTCTTGGTGTTAGTTAACAGCAGAGAGGTGGCAGCAGTGACTGCTGGTGTGACTGACATGGCAGTCAAGGTTCCTGCTCACAGCGTTGCTCCGAAGACAGGCCCCTGGACGACCAGTAGAGAACCAGTGTCACTGTGGAGAGCAGAGATCGATGGTAAAAATGTTTTACTTCTACTACTTGACCTCCAGGTGGTTGATACTACCTGTGTTAGTGTAACATTTACAAACGTTATGGCATTTTATGAAGAAGTTAGTGCCTGATAACCTCTCTGTCAGCTGCAGGGTCAGATGTGGGGATTCACTGATTAATATATTGATCCCAGTGTTAACCTCAGTAAATGAATCAGCTATTGGGCAGGTGTTACTGATCCACATTAAATTCTGTTTCAGAGTCGTGGACTGTGATTGACAGGGCTATGCCCACAGCAGAACTAAATCTGTCTTTCACTGGACTGGGAGTTGGTACTGCTGGTAAGTATACAGTAAACTGATAATCTGATAAATAGCTGTGGCCACTAGATGGCATAGTTCTCAAAGCATCACATGTGCCTGGCAGATTGAGTCACTGTCTTCTTCTTGTCTGTTGTAGAGCCCCACCCTGTGAGCGACCTGCCCTGGCTCAGTCAGCCCAGAGTGGACGACGAGTGGTCTGGGCTCAGTAAGGATATATAACTACATTTTTATGTAGCTTCATGATTATGACGCTCATTTAATCTTTACTTCTAACTATTTTCTGGTGATGTTTTTTTTTTTTTTTTCTTCCAGATGGTGGTTCAGCTGACCCCAGCTCTGACTGGAACGCCCCCTCTGAAGCCTGGGGTAACTATGAAGAACCCACACCCGAGCCCCCTCCTGCGCAGGAGCAGCCACTGCCTGAGCCTGCCAAGGTTAATCTGCTGATCAGAGCCTCTGTAAATACGCCCAGGCAAAACTAAGCATTATGGGAGTTACCTGGAAGTTTTAAAAATAACACTCCAGTAGTTAAGTCCTCTGGGCTCAGGCCACAGGGCAGCTGTACCAGTTCTTTCTTGACTGTCGCTCAACAGAGTGAATATATACAGACATAACTGAATGTCCTTTGATCTCATTTGTAGCTGAGTCTCTGTAGATCTGAACTGTTCAGACTTTGAATGCTGTTATATATTCATTGCTCTGTTTTGTTGCTGTTTCTAAAAATTTGAGTCTGCTTCTGTTTTCTCAGGATAACGATGAGGATGAAAAGGACAAGGGTGAGACTGCTTCTGATGGAGCTGCAAAAACTAAAAAGAAGAAAAAGAAGAAGAAGAAAGCTGCTGAAGAGGGAGGAGCAACTGGCCAGGTAACTGCTAGTGAGGAAAAAACACACACTCACACTTTTCTACTCTCTTGTTCTCTTGTCTTTGACATTTCTAAACTTTTTCTTGGAGTCATGAGAGGGTTAGATGTAAACTCAGCTTGTGTCCTGTGAAGGGCGAGGAGCCAGAGAAGGAGGCAGCACCTGCAGCGACAATGAAGAAGCAGCCACCTGTTCAGGAGAATGTCGCTGCCATCCAGCCTGTCAAAACAGCTGCTGTTGAGGTCAGTGGAGCTAATATCTGACGCAGGGGCACGTAGTCTAAAATGTATTTCCTTATATGAACCACAGAACTCCTCCTGCTCTGTCATATTAAACATTAAACGGTCTAGTTTAATCACAAAAGCATACGTTTTCCTTGTACAGTATTAATTAGGCAGCTGATTTTTCTAACTGCTTTGATCCAGTTTCTCTTTGCTGCAATGATCAAAACTGTGTTTTGCTAGGCAAGAGTGGAGCGACCAGTGAAGGACAACATATCCCCAAAACCCCTCGTCACACAAGTGCCACAGAAGCCCACTGATGGAGAGCCCACTGCCAAGCAGAACAGCCTTCCTGCTCCAAGTCAAAGTAAGTCCATTACACTGTCAGTCATAAAACCAGAAGCTTCCTGACCACAGCACTGAACCATTTGGTTAAACTAATGGTTGGTTACAATTTAAATAGGGATTATTTTCTGTTTATTAAAACTCCAGGCCAACATAAGTGATATATGTCGGCATCTAGCAGGTAAAATTACAGTCTAAACCTTCATCTTCTCATCTGAGATGAATCAGAGGAGATGTTGCAGGTACTTGCTGCCTTGCAGGGTTGATACTGGTCCTCCCACAGTTTTCTTTTTCTTGCCAGTCAGCCAGAGAAAAGTCTTAAACTAGCAACAGTTTAAATCATCAAGACATCATATTGCTGACTCTCCCTCCTTGTAGCCAGATATGTCCAGGTCAAAGCTATGTTGGTTAGTGACTGTGGCCAGAGGATCGATATCAGGGCACAAAGTCAGATCTGTTGTTTCTGAATGTCCTTCACAGCCCCAACCAGCTTCCATCTTTATCCAGATAAATTAGTTTTTAGCTTTTCATATGGTGCTGTTATATGAGATCTCTCCACCCACTGCATTTGTGTTGAGAGCTGTGTTGTGTTATTAAATGTTTTTACATGTGTACTTATTTGTTGCACTTTGTGTGCATCATATTGTCAGCTATCATGCCAAGTCAGCATATTATCAGAATAATACACACAACAGGCATCTGAGCCAACACAGTACCTGCTCTCAACACTCATCACACTACCTAACGTTTATGTTAAGACTTACACCAAGTTTACAGATAAAATCATGAAATCTGTTCTTAGCAGTAAGCCAAACGGAGGTGCGACCCTCCTGATGTGAAACAGCTTGTTGAGCAGTCATGAAAACAGCAGCTCACATGTTTTAGACTTGTGTGACTAATCTTCCTTTTTATGTTTCCACAGAAAAACCTGAGGAGAGCCAAGCGCCTAAACCAGCAAAGAAGAAGAAGGCAAGGAGAGAGACATGAGATTGAGTCCACTCTGCAGATCTCTGTATGCAAAAGACTTCATATCCTGTTTATGCAACACCTTTTGTGACAAGAACTTTTAATTGAGGTCTTCATGATGAACTTACCTTAAAACCTGTCTGGAAAATGAAAACAACTTTTATACACGTCGAGTGTCAGTCGGTGGCTCATTGAAAACTGAACCTAGATGCAGTGCAATCTAATGTGATGCGGTGTTAATGATTTTTACGTATGCATTTGATACTGATTCTGTCCTCTAATTCTACTGAATCAAATAACTGATTGAAGGAGCTGTATTGTAGTAAATAGACATGTAGAAAATACTGATCATATGTAGAAAACTGATGCTGTGGCTAACGACTGGACTTTACGGTGCAGAGAACGACAACGGTCAGCATGCATCAGGTCACACAGCGCTGGGCCGTAAAGTTGAACTGACCTTTGCTTTGCAGTCTTTTATTTTGCTCTGACTTTTGTGAGCCATGATGGTACCGTGAGCACCGATGGGTGGAAAGAGATGAGAGATCAGATGTTTGTTTCACGTCACCGGTCATGGCTCAGTAGAGTGTAAACATTTATGACATAAACGAGACATGAGCATCATTAGGCACAGAAAAGGGAACCGTGTCTGCTCTGTATTTTTGCATCATAATGTGTGACTACAACATTTCATTGACTTAGTCCATCTGATTTGTCCCTTGTCTGATGTCGTACTGCGGTGTGTCGACAACTGTTTCCTTGCTGTTTTTACTGCCTGTGACTGCTTTGTGGCTGGAGCAGTGTGGGGAGCCTCTGATCGTAGATGTACCATTGCAGTGTCATCAGCCTCTTCATGATTTTCCACCTGTGGTTGATTTGGAAGTCTTCAGAACCTTTTGTAAAACTTGTTTGTAATAAAAGAAAAGCTTAAGCCATATGTAAAAAGACTAAATAAAGGCCAGTTTTTCCATATTTGGGCTTCTCTATATTACAGTTTTTGGGTCAGCAGCCCACCACTGTGTTATGATTAGTCAAGCAGGATGACACTGTGTAGGATCATCTGTGCTGTCACACAAAATCAAAGAAGTACTTAAGTTTTTCCTCAGAGGAAGAAAAATGCTACAATGCTGTGTAAAGACGCGACCTGTAATTTCTAGATTAAAGTATTTAATTTAAGCCTCTTCTCAATAACTTTCTGGAAATTACGGGTTACATCATCGGATTTGATCCTGTCCAGTCACACGCTCCGTGTTTATCAGCAGCAGGACGACTGAATGTGCCAGGTTTGGCAGAGTTAACGGGAATGAGGCCGGAAGCAGGAAGTATTTGTCTTCAAAGTAACAGCATAGTGTCAGTCGTAGTAAGCAAAGGGTTGAAACCAGAGAACAACTGGAGTACTGAGACGGTGTCAAGAAATAAACAGATTATTTCAGGTTCATAATTTTATCCTGGTTACTACTTGCAGCTAACGTTTCAGGCACAAGTATGCCTAACCTTTGATGACCATGCTGGACATTTAGATTTTTTTTTTGAGGATAACACGAGATAATAGAAGTATGAGTTACTGTAAAAGAACAGATATGGAGTTAAAGAATGGCATAACACCAAACAGCTGTGATGAAGCCTCTCAATATGTATCTTCTGTCACCTTTCAAAATATTTTTATAGCATAGACTGGACCATGTGTAGCATATTAAATGATGAAGAACTGAATCAATTACTGGATTAGTTGACAGAGAAAATTATTCAGCAGCTATTTTGACAACGGATTACTTTCAGTTTTTCAAGCTAAAATTGCAAAACTTTGCTGGTCACAACGTGTCCAGTGGGAGGATTTGCAGTTTTTTCTTCTGCTTTATTTCCTTGGGAGTTTAATATTTTTCTGCCTTATTCGGCCATTGCTCAGAAAGAACAAGCAACACTGGCTCCTCATTAGATTTTCTGCCCACTTATAAACTGCATTTAAGTTAATTACTGAGAAAATGGAAGGCGATCTTTGCCTTCAGTGTTTTATTTTGAAACCGGAAGTTACACTTTCACCTGCCGCTGGTTTGGACTTTGACGCTGTCCTCTCCGTTAATCTGCTCACAGAGATAAGTAACGCTCAGGTCAGAGGCAGTCGGATCCTGTTCGTCAGTCCTCAGTAGAGACCCAGGTCCAGCGGACGGTTCCCTGGAGAGCGGGCTCTCTGTCTTCACACACGCCGACGCTGATCTTAGATGCCCGCACTGTTGTGATAAAGCAGACAAGATGATGATCTCCCCGTGGGACCGCTGGTACTCCACAAGCTGCTGTCTGTGCTGCCATGTCCGCACAGGAACCATCATCCTGGGGGTCTGGTACATGGTGAGCACCGCCTATAGTTTGCCACTCATCCGTGTAGATATCCAGAAACGTCTCCACCAGGGAAAACATGGGCTCAGCATGTGTTCCAGATTTTATGATCAGGCTGGATTTTAGAGTGTATTCCATTAATGCCCATGTTCTTACCTTCAGAAAAGGACTAAATTATATTTTTAAAGACCACATTGTGACTTTCAGGCTTTATCAGTTAGTAGGAGGGTCCTGTGAATAACACACATTCTGAGTTTTAGGTGGGGTTTTCCTCCACTCATTGATTTAAAAAAAAGTAAATTATTATAGTAAAATTTGGAACCTTTCATATAAGAAATAACTACAAAAATAATTATTGTATTAAATGGAAACATGAAAATATATGTACTGTCTTTTATGTGCTATTAAGTGTCAGTGTGGGATATGAATGGACTGTGAGGACAGGAGAGGGTTAACTAAACCAAACACCACATGTGGAAAAATCCTCTCTCTGCTCCCTATGAATAAATTAGCAGTGGGCCTCTTCAGGTAGCGGGTTTTGTGTCACTCAAAACTGCAAAGAATTTTCCATTGCATTCACCTGATTAGTGGGGATGAGTATGAGTCATCTGCATAATGAGCTGCACCAGTCAGACCAAAACAAAGGCTTATGTATGTGCCTGGACTTTTAATTTACATTACAATAAGACATACCAGACGTTATTTAATATAGATACACTATTTCGAGGGATAAGGTTTAGTTTATCCTTTTTAAGTTTCTACAGTTGCTGCTTATAGGAAGAAAATTCAAGAGTCAAGAAACTTCCATAAGGAGTATTTAGATCCTATTGGACTCTGCAGCTTATTAAGAAGAATCCATTAAATGCAAGGTGACAGATTTAGAGAGCTTAATGTGTCAGAGTACATTCAGCATCTGTCCTTTTTCATTCACCTGTTCCACTATCTTCTGCCTATGTTGCCACTTTGTCTGTCTGTCCATATTATTGCCTTTATCTGCCCATATGTCCTTTGTCCCTAAGCTCATCAATGCTGTGGTGTTACTCATCCTGCTCACAGCGCTCAGTGATCCTGAGCAGTACCACCTGACCAGCGCTGAGTTGGCTAATGACCTGGATGTCATGGATGATGCCAGTAAGTAGCCCAGAAGGCTGGTGCTTTACAGTAAATGTCCCATATGTAGTCTCACAGAGCTATAAACCAGTTTGGAGAGACAAGGGAATTGTTATGATTTTAGTATTGTAAAACATTTTCTGATTTCATTATAATTACAATATAATTATAATTATATTTAGTCAGGTTAAAATCTTGTTTGCATTCTGTAGGAAAACCCCATTGGCCTCTGTTATTTCTGTTCTACCTGACACTAAGTCTCTTAAAACTGACTGTGACAAATGACTTCATCTCTGCTTGTGGTGTGGTGGGCTCAATAGATTTGTCAGCTGACTAATAGAATGATTTATTGTGCTGTTAGAGGGACCTCACACATTTGTCTAGACGACAGTCAGCACTTCTTTTTAAATCAAACACCCAAAGCCACAGACATGCAAGCCTAACGTCCATCTGTGCAGAGTGTTTGAAAAGCCTTCTTAACAGGCCAGGTGTACACTGGAACAGTCTGACTGGAGTTGGGCCACAGCGTATGCTGCTGGTAACCTCTGATTAGGAGTGACTGTATTGTCCCAGTTCCAGCGGATTAGGGCGTCGATCCATTACTGCCTGCTGGGCCAACCTCTGCCACCCTAGCATAAGGAACACACACACACACACACACACACACACACACACACACACACACACACACACACACACACACACACACACACACTTCTTATTGTAATGAAGGACACTGTAATGTTCAGTTATTCCAGCACTTTCAATGCTCAGATATGACAAACAACGAGCTGAAGTGACAGTTGCTGTGTTTGGAAATATGCTGCTAATTTTGTTGAAAAATGAATCTGATAATCAACTAAAAATGATTCTAGATCTTTTACTGCACTGGTTATTATTTTTTGGTGCATTGGCTCAGAAGATTCAGAGCAGCCTGTACTGCAGCCAGTCAGGGCATCAAATCTTCAAATCAGGATCCTGAGCTGTGAGATAGAGAGAGCCCACTTTATTATAATGCCCTGCTATCGATGTGAAACACAGAGGGAACAAAATGTTGGATTTCTTGTACCATGTCAAACTAAACAACCTTTTTTAAGTCAACAGTTTGATGTTTTAGGAAACATGTTTGTGCTGAGGCAGAAGAGAAGATCAATAGCACTTTCATGTCTGTGTGTTAAGGACAGAAATTCAGTCAGGAGCCAATTAGCTTAGCTTATCTATCACAAAGACTGGAAACAGTGGCTAACAGCTAGCGTGTCTCCTTCTAAACTTCATAGATACACCTACCAACATTTCTAAGGCTTATTTATTCACAGCCTGCATTTGCTAAGAAATAGCTCCAACACATAACTTGTTGTGTCTAGACGTAATGTGATAATTAGTGAGCTTTAGAGCTGTTGGTAGGCAGATGTTATCTTTGTGCAGAGCCAAGCTAACGGTTTCCCCTGCTTCCAGTCTTCATGCTTAAATAGACTAATCTCTCCTCGCTCTCATAGTGTCATTGTCGGCTGCAGCTGTTTTCAGCTAAAAAACTTTACTTTAAACTTTAAAACATAAACTCCAAATGAATCATAATGTTGCTGTGTATCTGCTGGATGTGTAAATTATGCTCTCAAGTTTGCCATATTAACTTAAAAGGTGATGATATGTAAATGTTGTGTTCATAGCTTATCTCAGGTTTAAAACTATCTGAGCTTTCAATTGACTTTTGACGCTCACAGCTCTTTCCTCTCCTGGTGACATTTGTGTTTGTTTGAGTAATTGGTGTTTGCTTTTGATTCTGTCTGCCCTCATGACATTCTGCTAAATTAGACTCTGGGAAAAGAAGCATTAAATTGCCTCTCTGTACACTTTCAAATCCTTATGAGCAAATGTGATTCATACTGTGATTCAGTGCTGCAAAATATCCATTGCCAGTTTATAATAGAATACACTGTGTATGGCAGTTTAACCAGTCAGATAACAGAGAAATGTTCCTCCACTGAATTCACTATTTTTCCCAGTACTGCCACGTGTATTTCTGATTTTGCCTGGTGCTATTCTTATGTAACTCAATGATTAGTTCTGTTATGTTGAGTTGATACAAGGTCAGGCTGACATGAAGCAAATCAAAGAGTAGAGGTTAATTCCTTGTCTGGTTGACAGATGTCATTTACAGGCATGTCATTTATGTTTCGCACACAATTTTGTTTTCCCCAGATCAGCTGGAAATGATGTTGTAAACATTTTCTGAAATTTGATTTGGAATTGAGCGTGCCTCAACCAGAGTAACATTAATAATAATTTGTTTTTCTAACTTTACTTTTCTTGCTGCTCCAGACATGTGCATTGGCTCAGCGATCTCTCTGCTCATGATTCTTATATGTGGGATGGCCGCATATGGTGCATACAAGGTAAACTGATGATTTATTTGATCTTTCTGTTCGAACTTAAACAATGCTGCACATTAAAACTAAATTTATATAGTCGGACGACAAGAGTGGAAATGAGAGTAAAGAAAAGAATTATTAATGTTCCTAGTCCCCTGCCATATACACTTCCACTACATCTATTTTTGGCATCTTTGAAATCATAAAAAAAATCCTGTTTCATCACTTTAAACACACCGTAATCTCCTTGTGACCCACACTGAGGATTGATTTCTGATTTCGAAAATCCTAAACACCATCTCTGTTTCAGCTGCATGCTGCTTGGATCATCCCATTTTTCTGCTACCAAATATTTGACTTTGCTCTCAACACCCTGGTTGCTGTCAGCATTGTGGTTTACCCAAACACCATCCAGGACTACCTGCAGCAACTGGTAAGAAACATCAAGTATCTTCCTCTTAAGTGTGAAGTCAGTGACTTCTGACAGCAGGATATTGACTGCTTTGTGGTTAACAAAGGTTTTTGTAAGCATTTGACTTGTCATATTACATATTGGTATCGTTGTATGGCTGGACATTTGCCTGTCTAACGAGTGGTGCTTCTCAAATGACCTCCCTGCTGTTTACTGAGAGATATTTTTCTGCCTCCTGTACAGCCTGATAACTTCCCCTACAAAGAGGAGATTGCTGCTCTCAGTAATGTCTGCTTGGTCCTCATGGTGCTGCTCTTCATTGGCTGTATTCTCAGCTTCAAGGTAATGTTTTCTCACCTTAATTTACATATTTTCTCCATAGGTTGAGCAGCACTCATTGCTCTTTGCAGGCTTGCCAGACTCATATTTGCAGCGCAACACATTTTCTAATTAAAGTAAAGATGTATTATGCAACCTTTTGACACAGGCTGGTGCTTTTTTTATGTACCCTTCTGTCCAGATGTGATTTTATGATGATTTAAGAGGGGATAGGAAATGGGTTTGCTTTCACCAATCGTGAGGAATGCAGATCCCAAGTACAGTACAGGACATGAATTTTTTTTTTTTTTTAAAGCTTTCTATTGTGTTTATTTTTATGAGATGTCCTTTTAATTATCTTGGGAGGTTTTTGGTGAGATGCATGGTGAGAGCCATGCATCTCACAGCAGATGTGTCTAATAGGCTTTTTTAACAGCAGACATTTTTTACTTACTATTGTAGGAAAAGCACTAATAACAAATTACAAGTAACAGTAGTGATGGTTCTGTTCAGTAAGTTGGGTCTAAGTGTCCTGGTAAGATATGCGGACAGCACGCACAGTACCAGGAACCTGAAACTGAAGCAGCTACATTCAGCTGAATTCATTCACCTTTAATTTTATTATTTAAACCTGAGCTTTTCCTCCTCTGACACATCTAAGTGTCTTCTCTGGAACAGGCTGAGTCATTTCTGATTGCCGGTGGTAGAATGGCACCTACTAGTACTTAGTTTGGTTTGTTGCTGTTAGCTTTCCCAAATTCTTGGAAACATTTAATATCACTGTGACAGCTTACTTGCCAGTCACTTGTATTTTTTATGCAGCGTGGCTGTTACAATGTCAGTGTCAGCTGAGCCACCACTGGGGCCAGACTGAAATATCTCGACAGCTGTTGATCCCCTGACTTTCTGTCTTGCGTCATCATCAGCTGATTTGTGATCAACCACCTGTAAAACTGAAGACGTTCCCATTTGACTGAGCGAGGTTAGCATGCTAACATGCTAAACTAAAATTGTGAATGTGGTAAAATAACCAAATACCTGCTTGTTAGCATTGTCATTGGGAGCATATTAGCATGCTAACATTTGGCATTTATCTCAAAGCACAACTACATGTAGCTAAAGCCTCAGAGCTGCCAGCGGGACTGCAGACTTAGTCTTGTATGGTCATGATGAAACTCTGCTGACAACCAACAAGATCCTGTATTCTATAATGACTCGTGTTAAGTTTGAGATCATAAGACAAACTGCTAGCATGCTTGACAACAGTACGTTTTCTACTTTCATAGCTAAGTGAGGGATTGATTCGTTTTGCACGAGCGTCATTATCAGACTGTCAGTATCAATCGCGTTGGACTGGGAGGTAAATTTAGTCATCTCTGTTGTTGCAAATGCATCTTTGAGGATTGCTGAAGAGGCCGTTAAAGTATCTGAGCTGTCAGAGCTTTAAAACAGACTCTTAATAGGGTTATTATTGAAGTTAGAGAGCTGAGTCTGGCTTTGGTTCGTGCGACTGGATGGATGTAGCAGATGGTGCTGTGTTTGGCTGGGGAGTTCCAGTAGCAAGCTTCCTGTTGAGAGCCAGATTATTGCTGAATGACAGAACAACACAAACTTGTTTTTTTTTTGCAGCACTGAAAACAGAGAATGAATACGAGAAGTGGCAGAATGAATTATAATTTAAATATGATGTGAGTTTGTTTGGGAAAGTTTCTGTGAGTAACATACAGGTAGTGTTGGGATAGGACAGCCTCTTATGTGATACATGATGTGCATGTTATCATGGTGACATCTGTGTCTGTCTGTGTGCAAAAAAATATATCGCAGAGATTCAACACTTGCACCTTTGCTTCCCAAAGGACATGGTGACCTCATTATATTTTGGAACACATTGGTACAATCACTTCCATAAAAAATGGAAAACATGGTTTTCCTGAAACTACAATACTGATAGAACTGTGCTTAAAAACACGTAATGTTGTCAGGTACATAGTTCATATACTGTAAATACCTGCCATGTGTTGCCAGGTGAAGCATACTGAAAGATGTATACTGTTATAGAAGTATTGGCTCATTAATTCACTAAATAACAGAAACTGTTTCTGTCACTGTTAATCTGTGTAATCAGTGTCTGTTTTCTCTCTGTCTGATATCAGGCTTACCTCATAGCATGTGTGTGGAACTGCTACAGATATGTGAGCAGCCGGGGTGCTTCTGAAATCCTGCTCTATGTTACGACCAATGACACCACGGTAAGTCGCCTCTGATGATCTTTACTGTGCCATAAGACCCATATTACCATGGCAACTTTAAACAGTACTGACACTGTGCCAAGTCTATGCTCCATTTAGTTGTTCAGCTTACTGGGAAGTTGCACTACATTTAAACAAACCCTGCAGAAAAAAAGTACATTTCTTCTCATTTTTTCCCTGTTGGACCACCTGTGAGAAAGTTTTTCACATTTTCCAGTGAGCTGTTACTGATGTGTGTGTGAAAAGCTCAACAATCTGTTTGCTCTCAGCTCAGTGTTAAAACATGTACACTCCTCACGTGCAGTGACTGTAAGAGAAATATTTTCACAACAGATTCACATTTCCACAAGTCCGCAGATATAATTGAAATACATGAAAAAAATCACTGTGCATATGTGTAATGTTTAAAGTGTTTTACACTTCTAATTACCATACACAGTCCATTAAACTATCCTTTATGTCTATATTGTCATCGAGAGACCCAACATAAAATGATGTCTGATCTTGGTTTGCTACTTCTTTCACTTCTAAAGGCAACAAAACAACTCCTGTGGAAAAATGATTTCCTTTTTCAATCCAGATTGCAAGTCTTTTATTATCTGCGTAGGTTTCCAGTCTGGCAGCTGTAAAGTCATCATGCTGAAGGGGGGAAGGAAGTATAACATCAGGCTGTCGTAGCAGGTGGTTTTATACAGGCTACAGTAGCATGGATGAACAGACTTGGATGGAGAGATGAGACTCTGGCAAAGCCATTATGATGGTGGCTGAAGCACAACAGTAGTACAGTGGGCTCTGTCTGTACTGTACTGTACTGGGGTCTCCTGTCAGTGTCCTGTTGCCCAGGTCTGGCCCTCGGCCCTCTGCTACCGTGCTGCCCACACGTCTATTATAACTACTTATACTTTGACAGAAGGGAGAAGAATAATGAGGCTGTAAAAACGCTAATGACTTGTTATGACTATCACGAAATGCTGAACGTTTAAGCTGTGAGCTATAAGCTGCTGGCTCCAGTAAGACGGACGTCTGACCTTGTGGTATGTTGGGTTTCACAGGTATTTTGAGAAATCTGCTCTCCTCGGTCGGCAGCTTAAGACTCCTCTGAGTGTAACATTCCACACAAATTGAAACAATCGACTACACTCGACAGTTTTATACACTGTGTGGCTTTATGTGATGTTTTGGGGTTATAAGAAACAGAAATGTCCACAGGCTCCTGATGTGTAAAACACCTGAGCTGTAAAGAGGAAAACGGGAGGCCGCTCTCCAACTTACTGACATCATTAGTGAAAAGTGCCAGAAAAACAAGAGTCCGTCCCTTTGTTTCCTAACATCTGCCTCACCTCTGTAGGTATGCTTTTTCAGTTAGAGCCAGGCATATTCAATTAGAGCTCCCCACAGATCAAGGGTAGGTATGTGGCTTTTGCATAACAGCTTGCATGGCTGTATATCAGTTATACTGTGGTTAGGTCATAAGTCCAGTAATGCACTCCATATGTGCCAAATTCCTGGACATACAGAAAGGTCACTCACACTTAAACTTTATTTAATATTTAAAGATAAACATTAATATAAGTTAATAACTGAAATACTGGATAGAAGAAATTGCTGAATGGCCATTTCCACAGGGAGTGTAAACCTACAGCAGAACATTAACAACCCTGTGTTCTAGCTGTTATGTTTCTATGCAAGCAAACTGCAACAGCAAATACATTTTGTAGGAAACTGAACAGCAACCATGTTCTGTTCTCTGTGAATGTAATGAGGATATGTTGTTAATTCAAGCCCTTGGTAAGTTTGCGGATATGTTGATACTGAACAGATAAATAGTAAATGTTCACAGACAACTTATTTGTCTTCTGCCAGAATATCCGATCTTGCAGTGTCATATCCACGTGCAGTGACTACAGTATTATGAAACTTTTTTATGGTTATGTCTCAGAACTCACATCACTTGGTTAAGGTTAAAGAAAGAGTGTGGTTTTTGTTAAATGTAAATAAATACGTCTGAAGTCACTGTGAACTTTTTCTGTGTGAAACCAGACCATCTTTCCCCAACCTTAACAAAAGTGCTTTTGTTGCCTAAACCGAGTGGACTCTGGACAGTCTTTGGTTTTGTACGCCCCCCATCCACAGCATCCACCTCCTGGCGTCTCCACTGCTATAGCTAAATGTAGCGCTACATTCATTCAAAAAATACAGTCCCTCTGAACATAAGCCAGCCAGCAATTACGTTTTCTACAAAATGTATTTGCTGTTGCCGTTTAGATGTATAGAAACATGATTTATTGAAGACAGGGCTGACATGACATCTTTCCAAATATGTTGTCAGTTTATAATCTTGTTTCCTCAGTTCTGGATCTGTCATCTGTCAAAGAACAAGACATTAAGCACAAACATCTGTCCAACAAAAACTGACTTACTTGTGGTGCAGATGGACAACCATTAGCCAAATTTAGCAGCAGTCACCACTTACCCTACTTTTACTGTCAGTGTGAGGGATGAATAATAGAAGATGAACAAGCAAATCTGCCCTCTGTAGTTAGACAATGTGTGTGCAGCTTTAAAACTAAATCTGGATGCCAGCACCTGTTTTGTTGTTTCACATGGCACAGTGTCCTATATATTCTCCATAACCCACATTCGCATACATTCCATGTACTGTATTTCCTTTTTGTCTCTAAACAGTTTATTATACCTGCAGACAACACACCCACAGAGAGCCACTAAATGGCCAAGGACCCAAAATACACCTAATAACTTTGGTGATCTAGCACCATCATCATATCAAAATGTCACTTTATTATTGCTTTGTATAAAATGTGGCATACAAATAAAGTTGTAAAGTACATAGTTCAGTTGTACAGGGGGGTCTCAGAGTCTGAGACCACTTTCCCATTCACTTGAATGTGTTACAGTACATGTAACATAATCGTATTTGGTTGAAATCCTGCAGTTTAGCCTATTAGAAAATCATAAGGGGTTTTGTGCTATTTGTTTTCTCTGGGCTTACAAAGGTTTCATTTAATCCAAAATCCTGTTTTTACAATTTAATTCTTCTGTTTGGGATTGCACCAAAGTTGGCTTAATATTATGCGATTTAAACAAAAACAGGCTCAGAGACTGACAGAACTGTCATAGAACTGCAATGTGATTTGGATGCTATCGATATTGAATCAAAGCTGCACGTCTGCAAAGTTTGGAGCAGCTCATACTAACCAAATGTTTTTCCCCTTCTTTCCTCTTTATCTTCAGGTGCTTCTACCTCCATATGACGACAGTGTCACTGTCCGTCCCAAGCAGGCTCCTCCACCCTACACCACTGCTACAGCATGAAAACATTCCCAGGATGCTGCTGCCGACTGGACTCTGTCGTTAATGAAACCCCAGCAAAATGTATGCACCACACTGCCTCTCCAGTGTACAGTATATGCTATTCATGGATATATTGGAGCTACACACACATTACAGTACAAGCACGCATGCACTGACGCTTACAAAATCATGTCATACATATTCACTTGCACACACCACAATCACCACCGTGACCTCTCATCCCTTCCTGTTATTTATTGGTGAAATCCTATT
Organism: Toxotes lorentzi; assembly: GCA_037833715.1. Taxonomy (NCBI): domain Eukaryota; kingdom Metazoa; phylum Chordata; class Actinopteri; family Toxotidae; genus Toxotes; species Toxotes lorentzi. The sequence goes on from JBBMJY010000025.1 coordinate 21,214,452, forward strand.
CTTCCTGTGACTCCTCCATGTATCCTATGTCTCTGTTTGTGTTATTCCAGAAATGATGTGCATTTTTATGCATTTGAATCTGGGTGAAGTAACAAATGAAAGCTCTAGGAAGTTTGATAGATGATAGATTACATATATTTTTATTAATTCTATTTATGCTCTGTGTGTGTCTGTGATAGTGTTTTGTGAGTCCTGACTTTGATATTCATATTTAACTTATGCACAAATGCAAAAATGATGATATTATCGCCCACTTTAAAGAGTGAAGAGTCATCATATGTTTCCTGTTTGTCTCGTCTCTGCTTGTGATCAGGGTTGAATTGCCTTCATTCCGAACTTTCTCTTTGACGGGGGGCACTTTACAGGTTTGTGTGTTAGGTGTCACCTTGACTGAAAGTTTTCCCAAAGAAATACATCTGCCTGTATTCTTGCAAATCAGGAGTGTTGGGTTGTGCTGGTCGACCCTCCTAACTTCTAAATGTAACTGTGTGTTTCTGCTGATTGACGGGAAATGTCTTGATTTATCTATTTTGACAGCACAGAGGTAGCACTGATCTGGAATCGGTTTGCTCTTCGATGTCACTATGAGTTGCTCAAGGGAACCTGCTGTAGTGACTCCAGATCAGGCCTCTCTATGTTTAGCAGCTCATTAAATATGGACCCCGGTTGTGTTTTTTCAATTAAGCCAATAGGAACTTCTGGTCTGCGTAAACATGAGTCTGTTCCACCAGATGCAGTTCTATTGGCAAGCTGCTTCCTGGACACAAGAGTCAAACGTGAGGACTGCTGCTGAATGAAAAATAAGATGTGACATTTATTTGTCTATTAAAATCTAATTTCACTAACAGATGTTTGTGTTTTTATTTTGAAGGTGAAGCTTGTGTATGAAATCAAAAGTAAATTTGTGTTTCAGGGATCAAACTGAAGCCAGTTTCAGGATTATTATTTGAATTGTACTTCACACAACTCTTTATCAACAAGTTATTTCAAAGGAAAATGTTTCTGGCTCTTTCTGCTATTGACACTGACCCTGTCCTGTACTCTGCCCCTGGAAACTATTTGTAAGAGGTGTATAAATGTCTTCATTGTGTGGCAAGCAAGTACCACCAGAGTGGATGAAACTGAGATGACTACCTACTAGGTCTTTCCATAACTGGCTGCTTCATGGCTCCTTGACTGGGGATATGGAGAGTTCATCCAAGCATCACTTGTAAAACTACAATACACCTCTTTCACAGTGGCTATGACTTGTTAGACTGCAGGACAAAGTAAATTATATACAATATAAATTAAGAGTGTTAAGACTTCAAACATGTTAACCCTCAGATACCCCAGTTTTACACGCATAATCTAATGATTGTTATACATACAAATACACAAAATCTAACACAAGTGCAGAGGTGGAGTTTGTTGCATAAATCTCTCAAGTTAACGCCACCAATATCCCTGAATCTGAAATTATACGGGGCAAAAAAACAAAACAAAACTTAAAATGAAGTAAACTCTTGTTTAATTAAGTGTGGAGGCTGAGCAAAGTTTAGGGCTCATACTGAATATGCAAGGTTTAAGGGCTTCAGTCCCAGCCACCTGTCGGTAAAAGCATCCAAGAGTGAACGACATGTACAGAGCTACAGAGTAACTGTTTTACCAATCGACAGAGCTGAACAAGAGGCGTCCCTGTGGTTGAAGTCAGAGGGGGTGTAAACAGAGACAGAGGGTGGATGGAGTAAAGAGCAGAGAAATGAAAGAGCCTGCACAGACACAAAAAGACGGGGTTGGGATATATACATGTTTACAGTTTGGAGCTACTGGACGGATTGTTCCCGCTCTCGATTCTCGACTCTGATTTCTTGAGAGACTTTGATTGCAGGAATTGAGAAATTGTCCGTATTCATATTAAAAGGTAAGTGGCTTTATTTGTTTTCCTGAAAACATGAGTATTTAGTTGCTGGAGCACTGCAGACGTTACTTAGAAGATCTAATACTTTTTCTTTAGCTTTTTAGAAAACATGGTAAGAAGAGTGATCACCAGCTGTCATCTGTTCTGTATTTACATGAGATCCAGATTAGGAAACAACTTTGTTTCCATCACATGCATCATGAAAAGCCATCAGAGTGAATGTGCAAACCAGAGCTCAGGCCCCATAAAACACTGTTATGCACATTGCACAGTAAACACAGTACCTTTGCTTTAATTTATAAGGAAATTTGAGAGGGTTTCTTCTATGATAGATACCAACTGTTTGAGCCACACACACAATAGACAATAATAGAATTACTGTGATTATGATTAATGTTTATTTGAAAGATAACTTTATGTTTCTGTGCTTTCTTAGCCGCTGATGTATTGGAAGTTTTTTCTTCCAACTAGTCTACATATTAAATGAATCATCTGCTGACACATCCCAGTGAAGGACAGAGTTGTGGAAAGTTGGTTGGATATTGTGATATTGTAGCATGTGTGTCTACAGCAATGCACATTTCTTATACAGACCGATAGATGTTAATGAAGAAAACACTGTCAGACTGGTGGCAGAGAATCATCAAACAGATGTGAGGTCAGAGGTCAAAAACTCTGTGTGGGATGCAACACGGAAATGTGACCCCTGCAGGTCTCAGGTCAGCAGCTACCATATACATATCTGTGTGGAGCTCTGACTGAGCTCTGAGTCAGTGTCATGACCCTGGGCTGAGCTGACAGAGCTGCTCAGAACTCCATCTAGAAATCCACAAATTTAGTTGCCTACATGTTGCCTTAGAGCTAAGAGTCTTCCTGTGTGACTAATGCCACATCATTGTGTTTAAGAATGTGGATCAATTTGCGAGGTCTGCACTGATCACAGTCAGGTCTCAGACAGCAGCAGAGCGGAGCTGGTTATAGTAATGAGGTAATGGATGGCTCTCCTGGGGACTGGATAGGGAAACAGTCTGTAGTACTTTTCAGCCTCTCTTAAATCACTTTAAACCACCTATGCAGCAAAACGTCCAGAAACCCATGCATATGGAGTTTTGTCGACTTCATATGGCAGAAAACGTGACCTTCCTGTGTAGTTCTCACTTGTTCAGGAACACAAACCAGGGTGGACTGCTGCTATGATTCGCTTCATAAACATAATATCTAATCTGAAATTGGCCTTTTCTCCTCTATGCAAGGCCATGCAGAGTGTAATACAGCTATACACATTAAAATGTGAAATCTGAAGCTGGGCAGGTCAAGTATGCAAGAGGTGAAAGTTCCCCCTATTTATATCCCTCTTCGTCATTAACTTATATGTAACACTTCACCAGTCAGTTCACTGGAGTGGAGTCACTGTTTCCTGCACCAAAGAGATTGTGTTTTCAGTCCTGTCTGGTCATTTGTTTGTCTCATGATTAGCATGATATCTCAAAACATAGTCAACAATTTTCTATGAAATTTGATGTTACGTTAGACAATAGTTATATGAAAAACAGGAAACACTATATAATAGTTTAGTCTATGGTGCATAGTCTTGTTTTCCTCCACTGCACCTACATTCATACATACCAGTAGGAACCAGTAGGTATTTTACTGGTTCCTGATTCATGCAACAAATTTCCACTGTAAATCACAGGCTGTATTATGAAATGCTGCCTCAAAAGAATGTGTCCCAGCATGTGGCTATTAGTATATTACATTTTCATTTATGAACCTTGAACTGTGAGACACAGAAGTGAAAGTGATTCTTTAGTCAAAGATGAAAATAATTTTCCACAGTTTTCCTGGTTTGGGTTCTTTTCTGTGACAGATTTCAGTCTTTCAGATTTTGTCAGTTCTCATTTCTCTGGTTTAAAGTGGGTGTGAAAAGGTGATGTCATGTATTCACCTCAGCCAAGCAGGATTTACCAAACGCTTGAACCATCAATGTCATTCAAATCTGATCAAACCTCTTGCCCACAGTCCTGATGACACAGATTAGATGTGATGAGTTGAGGTTTTAACCATCACACAATTAACTATCTGTCACTGTGTATACTTCAGTGCAGATTTGGATCTAGATGTGGTTTGAAAAAAAAAGAAAAGATAAAAATATCACATTTTCTTGTGGCAGTTTCCTTCCTGCCTTTGTTTGTACTCTTCCATGCAGGCATGTACTCTGCTGGCACATTATTCTGGGGGTGTTTCTGTCAGCTCTTGTTTTTGTGCCTTTATCTCTCTATAAACGCTGCAGGTGTCATCCCTCGGCAGAATGAGGTTCCTGGCCTTTGGCCTCTTCTGCCTGTTGTGCTGTAATGCAGTTCAGCCAGAAAAACGCCGTCCCAGACCCCTCGCAGCCAGAAGGCAAAATGAGACTGCTGTCCAAACCAAAACAGAGGGTAAGAGATTAGCTAGAGACCAGAATGTTTGTTTCATCAGGTGCATATCTGTCTGTTTCTAAGTCAAATAGGTTTTCAGATCTGGTTTAGATTGTGGTTTCTGTTTCCCTGATCACAAACTGCCTCCATGTCTTTCATCACAGAGAACCCTTGCAAAGCAATCCCGCTGGATTTTGTCTTTGTCATCGACAGCTCCAGAAGTATCCGTCCCAAAGACTACGAGAAGGTCAAGACCTTCATCATCAACCTGATTCAGTTCCTAAAGATAGGTCATGATGCCACACGGGTTGGTCTGCTCCAGTACGGCAGCGTGGTCCAGCCTGAGTTCTCCCTCAAGACCTATACCAACAAGGCTGACGTGGAGCAGGCGGTGAGGAACATGGAGCACCTTGCCACAGGGACCATGACCGGTCTGGCCATCCAGTACACCATGGAGACTGCCTTCACAGAGGAAGAGGGAGCTCGACTGGCGAGCCTGCAAATCCCCCGAATTGCTATGATTGTGACTGATGGGAGGCCTCAGGACACGGTGGAGGAGGTTGCGGCTCAGGCGAGGCAAGCTGGCATCCAGATCTTTGCAATCGGAGTGGGCAGGGTGGATATGAACACCCTGAAGGCCATAGGGAGCGAGCCACACTCTGAGCATGTGCACCTGGTGGCCAACTTTAGCCAGATAGAAACCCTCATCTCCGTGTTTCAGTCTAAACTGTGTGGAGGTGAGAAATCCCATCTATGTTTCTTTTTATTCTAGCGTCACTCCTCATTCATGTGAGCATGTGTGTTTCCATTTGTTTGAGTCTGTGTGTTGGTGTGTGTCCCTGCATGCGTTAGGCACAGAGATGTGTGAGGTTGTGGACCATCAGTGCCAACATATCTGTGTGAGCAGCCCTGCTTCGTACAGGTGCAAGTGCAGGAAAGGCTTCATCCTCAACCCTGATGGCAAGACATGTAAAGGTGAAGGAACTCTTTTTCCTGATCTGTTCTTTTTTAATTTAATTGTGACTCTGTCTTTATTTTTACATGTGCACAGTCATCATCCTTGGAGGCTGTCCAATGCAACCAAAGACTTTTTGCTACCAAGCAGCTTAACTTTCTTCTGTTGTTTGTACAATCTGTATTTTTATATTAGCAATGGATAATATGACAAACCCACAGAGAATTATAACACAACTTTGCAGTGCCCCTCGGCTTTAATGTCCTTTAGCTCATCCGCCCACAACGTTTCTTCGATCGCACGGCTCTCATTAGTTGTATTTTTTGCTGTAGCAGGCAGTTTTCAACAAAAAGAAAGCTCCAAAACCCATTATAATCTGGATGTACAGCACTAAGCAGCAGACACAGACAGAACTGGTAAACATGGTGGAGCAAAGGCTAAAGAGTGAATATTGGACTTACATTCATCCAACTGAAAATGGCTGCTAACACTGCTAACAAAACAACCAGTTAGTACAGGTAATTTGCAGTAATCCTGCAAATTCCACAGCAGATGACAGTTGGGTTTCTCTCCATGTTGTCACTCTGTAGCTGAGGACATGTGTGCCGTGGTGGATCATGGCTGTGAACACATCTGTGCCAACCTGCCTGATGGCTACGAGTGTCGCTGCAGGCCAGGCTATCAACTCAACATGGACCTGAAGACCTGCAACAGTAAAAATACATTTCTTACTTTACCAGGGGCTCTTCTCTTTCTTCTTCATATCTAGTGACTTCAACCTCTGTCTTTACATCCTTTTTTTTAAATACTACTGTGCACTACATTTTAATATGATTCTGGCAATAACTATTTCTTTATATTTATCCCTTGAACAAGTCCAAATCAGAATTTCTAATTTTTCTAACACACACACAGTGAGGTGCAGACGAGTGGAAGCTTTAATGCAAGTCCATCAGTGTTAAATATGCTGGATCAGTGTTTACATGATTTGTCTGTTTTATTTATATCTTGCCTCCATCAGCGTGGTGTCTCAGGTTGTTTCTGGTTTCCTTATACAGTTATATCCACTGTATAAGGAAACCAGAAAAGTCTACACACCCCTGTTAAAATGCCAGGTTTTTGTGATGTAAAAAAAATGAGACCAAGATCAATCATTTGAGAACTTTTTCCACCTTTAATGTGACCCATAACCTGTACAACTCAATTGGGGAGGAAGTAAAAATAAAAAACTAAAATAATGTGGTTGCATAAGTGTGTACACCCTCTTACGTGGCTGTATTTAGAATTAACCAATCACATTCAAAGTCAGTACACACCTGCCACCATTTAAAGCACCTCTGATTAACCCCAAATAAAGTTCAGCTGTTCTCACAGGCTTTTCTGGACATTTTCCTAGTTGCATCTTACAGCAGAGGCCATGGTCTGCGGAGAGCTTCCAAGCCATCAGAGGGATCTTGTTGTTCAAAGATATCAGAGAGGAGAAGGGCACAAAAGAATTTTTAATCATATGTACTCTTAGTGGGTTATAGACATCATCTTGATGAAGGCAAAATAGACTAGAAAGTGTTTAGTGAAATAAAACATGGTGTAGACTTGTGCAATGTGTGTAACATTGATGTACCTCCAGTCCAAACGATCCAGCATTCCTCCTACTAGTGATGTCCCTCCACCCACGGCTGGAACACGTCCCTTTTGGTCCTCTGGTGGACATATACAGGGATTGAATGGGGGAGATTTCACGAAGGAAGTGTGCTTTTGCAATCATCAGAGCAGCTGGTGAAATGTGGAGGTGTATCCAGGGTGTCATATTATCACCAAATCAAAACAAGAAGGATCGTTTGATCTTTCCTGTCTTGGATTCACAGCTCTGCACCTTTACCAGAGTCTTTTTAAGAGTGGATATTGATTTTGAGTCAAAGAATGATAGATTTCTCCATGAAAGACTCTTTTGTCTGCTTTGTTCTTGTATTCTAGGTGTACTGTCTCCAGTAAGTGTTTATCTGCACGTCCTTTTTCAAATTTAAAAAAAAAAAAAAAAAAAAAAATCAGTCATAATGCTATACATTCTAGTAATTGCAGAAGAAGAGCAATTGAGATTCAGAGTACTGTGACCTGAGGAACCACGGCTGTGAGCATGACTGTGTCAGCGATCCACAGTCCTACATCTGCAGGTGTAAGAAAAGCTATGTCCACAGTCTTGGATGTCAAGACCTGCAGCAGTGAACACTTATGTCTTGCATTAATCAGGTAAAGTGACTGAACAAACAGTCACTTCACAGCGTCAGCTGAGCAAAGAGGAGCAGGTTGACACGGTGTCTCACCCTTGCATGAGTTTTCAATGAAGAACTACTGAGAACTGAAGAATACTAAACAGGACAAATACTAAATGAAGTTTGGCCACACTGAGCTGCTACAGATAATGAAATGCACGGTGTCAACAAAGCAACAATATCTCTGCTCTTTTCTGTTTCATATCTAATGTCACCCAGAGACTGATTACTGTGCTGATGGTACCCACGGGTGTGAACAGGAGTTTATGAACACCGAAGGCTCCTGTGTGTGTAAATGCAGAGAAGGCTACACACTCAGGCCTGATGGGAAAACTTGCAAGAGTAAGTGTTAAATGCTTTTTTTTTTTCAACTTGCTTATAATGTGTTATTCATTTATACCATGTGCAGTGCTGTATACATTCATATCTATTTGCAGGTTTCCTATTAATCTATTTCACATACAGGATTTCTACAGTTTGTCTCTGAAGAGCAGCAAGTATGCAACATTAATGCAGCTAGAATATTAAGAAATGTTTATAAGCAAATCTGATAATCTGATGACTCTCGAGGAAAGATTGGTAGAGGAAGAGTATGGGGGCAGTACATAAAGACTGGTCATGTTTATGTCCAGACAAAGAGGATTTAGCTGCCTGGAGTTAGATTTCCTCTGTACCCACTCATTAGAATAAGTGGGAGAATACAAGAAAGGAGGAGTTGAATTCATCCTCTGGAACATACATTAAATCTTCTCAGTAATTTTCTAAAATCTGTCCATGAGCTTTTGATGTTTCCAGTGCACAAATGAAAATCCTGGCATGGGGATCTCATCAGATACCCAGGTCCTAGTAAAAGAGTCATAGCGTAAACAAAGTAACCATCTCTCTGCTCTTTTTTGGTTTTGGTCTAATGTCATCCAGAGCTTGATCACTGTGCTGATGGCACCCATGGGTGTGAACAGGAGTTTTTAAATACAGAAGACTCCTGTGTGTGTAAATGCAGGAAAGGCTACACACTCAAGCCTGATGGGAAGACATGCAAGAGTGAGTACCCAATACTTCTCCCCTTCAACTGATATAATTTTAATGAAGAAAGAAAGATTTTCATCCAAATTCCAGAGTCAGACAAGACAGACATTAACATCGACAGACATTAACATCTATTGTAGATCTTACATTAGTGCCACAGGACTGTCTGACAATGTGCTTTTGTGGTTGACTCCAGCCTAAAAAGAAATCTGGTAATTAGTTGGTCACTCTCTTGAATAAAAGGCTTAACTAACTTCAGATGTTCACTGGAAAAATATTGCAAGAAACATACCACCACTGAGTTCAATGCTAGTGTGAAAAATCTTTCTATTTAATAAATGTAGATGTAATTTGGCATTGATTAGGGTAATAATTTGTGCCTTTAAAGAAATGTTTAACATTTGAGTGTTTCCAGCCACCAGGAGCTGCAATGGTTTTTACACAATATGAAGATTTTTGATAAATGTTATAAATGTTAAAGAAATGTACAAGTAGAAGTTCTGGCCTGTGGGTAATATTTGTTGTTTAGAAACTCCTGTACATCATCTGTCACAAAAGAGAGATGAAACACACCATCACCATGTTTCTCTGCTACCAGTGATTTATTGCTGTGCTTGACTAGTGTGCCCTTGATACCTATGGATGTAAACAGGAGGTTAAAAACACAGATGACTCATGTGTAACAGTAGAAAAACCTATGTGCTCAGATGTAATTGGAAAACTGTTTTTGACTGATTCACCACCACTGGTGATAAATCCATTGCAGGGGTCAGAGTGGGAAGCAGAGAAGAGTTATTGTATTTTCACAGTAATTGCTCCTTAATCTGACCTTTACCTGCAGAGACTGATCACTGTGCTGATGGGAAACATGGCTGTGAGCAGGACTTCATGAGCACAGAAGATTTGTGTGTGTGCAAATGCAGAAAAGGATACACACTCCGACCTGACGGCAAAACATGTCACAGTGAGTTCAAGCTTATTTATTACACTGCACATAACACACATGACTGGGATATTCATTTACAATATCACAATATGATGAGATACTACACAGTAAAATGATCTCATTTTGTAAAACAGAAAAGCCTGACTTCAGTCTTGTGTTTGAGGCAAAGTCAACACACAAATGTTGTTATGACTCTTTCTCAGTAGTTGCATGTTGCATAATTCTGAATGAATTTGGACCCGCTAGGGAGGTCAGTGCTAATCCCGGAGCTCAATAAAAAATGTCTCCTCCCCCCAGATTAAGGGAATATCCTGTGTTCCCCATGATGAAGCGTCTTCATCTTCAGATAATTATAACTGCGCTCTGTACGTCTGTAGCCTTTGTCTTGTGGAACAAACAGCACTTGGTTAATAATACTGATGACCATGACAGAGGACTTACAATAACACACAGCAGGGAAACAAATTTCCATTTTCAAAATTGCAGTTCTAATGATGGCAGGAACTAATTTCTCTGTGTTTTACGAATATTTCACTGTGTCAGGTAATTATTTTGTCAACACCATACTAATCTTTGTCGCTCAATGAAATGAAACTCACAGGTCTGGATCTATGTCAGACGGTGGTACACGGCTGTGAGCATCTGTGTGTCAGCACCAATGACTCCTACATCTGCAGATGTTTTGAAGGATTCATGCTGGCTGAAGATGGGAAGAGCTGCAAAAGTATGATCTTAGCCTTCTTTGATGTAGACCATTGCCTTAATAACTTCATATAAACATAGAAAACATGTTTTCAATGTTTAATTCAACATGTGTCTGACAGAACCTGAGTGTGGTGATGGAGTAATGGATCTGGTTTTTGTGATTGATGGCTCCAAGAGTCTGGGCCCTGTCAACTTTGAGCTGGTCAAACAGTTTGTAAACGGCATTGTGGACTCGCTGGACATTTCCAAGACAGGCACACACGTTGGCCTTCTTCAGTTTTCCACCAAGGTCCGCGCAGAGTTCACCCTGGGCCAGTACACCACAGCACGGGAGATCAAACAGGCTGTGACCCGGATGCGGTACATGGGGAGAGGCTCGATGACGGGCTCAGCCTTACGTCACATGTTTGAGTTCAGCTTTTCAGCCAAAGAAGGCGCCAGGCCAAACGTCCCACGTGTCAGCATTGTGTTCACTGATGGAAGATCACAGGATGATGTTTCTGAATGGGCTACTAAAGCAAAGAACTCTGGTACACTTATTTTTTTCAATGGAGATTTTTCATTATCTGGCTTTTTCATCCACATTACTAATTTTAGTCAAATTAACTTTGCTCCAGTGGCAGTTTGCTGTCCTTATCCTGCTTACTTTCACTTTCAGGGGTCACCATGTATGCCCTGGGTGTTGGCAAAGCCATCGAACAGGAGCTGAGAGAAATTGCCTCAGAGCCTGATGAGAAGCACCTTTATTACGCTGAGGATTTTGAAAAAATGGAAGAAATTACAACAAAGCTCAAGTCCAGGATTTGTAAAGGTACACCACACATGACTGAACTACTGTGTCAAACAACAAAGTTTATCACAGGAAGTTCAACAAACAGGGTCTCTAAAAGATAAGATCAGATTACTGATAGCACTGTTCAGTCGTCTAAAGCTCAGTATTCTGGAAAATGTTCAGTAAATAAAATGGTGCATCGCTGCCACCTACTGCTACCATCATCATTACTGATTCAAGCAACTATCATTTTTAATGAAGCAGCAGCAGCAGCAGCAACACAACGCAATTCTCCATATCATGTAACTCATCAGCCATTTCTACTCTGCAGTCATGTGAAGTCCTGACTGTATCTCACCCACATGTACAGCTTCCTCTACAGACACAGACAGGGAGACCTGCAGGGAGAGATTTAAAAAGATAGGGTGAGGAAAAGGTGAGAGAGAGAAGATAAACAGATCCAAGGACAAGCTGATTTTCTCATCTCATTTATTCTTTCCCCACAGACAAACCATCCGATGTAAACTTGTGCCAGTGTGAGAACGTGATAATGTTTCAGAGCCAGGTCAGTGAGAAACTGAAGAACCTGGAGCAGAATAATATCCTTTTCTGAACATTTGTCAACACCACAGTTTTTTTGTTTTGTTTTGTTTTTAAATCTTGTACAGATCTGTCTGTGCCAAAATATTGTTCTAATATAGAAATGACATAAGAGCAGTGCAAATGAATGGGCAAGGAATCACATTAGCCTCTCAGATTATATTGTTTTATAAAGTATTATAAAGTTATAACTTTTTTTTGAGCTCCCTCATAAATAGTGAGTTTGGTAAAACATTTGGTAAAAAAGTGTACTACTTCTTTATTAAACAGTTATTTAGATTAAATCATCTGAGAAGTTTAAAGGAGAAACCTTTCTCTCTTTCATTGGTGAAGCTTTTGACACAGAGGTCACAAACCAAAAAAGTTTCCAAACTACCGTTTTAATCTAACAAGACGCTGATTGTAAAATTTTGCACATACAATCTTAACGTGAGAAGTGACTATACTATAGACTGTGATTACAGCAGCCTGGTGAATGTAATGGAGTATAACCACAAAGTAGCAGAAAATGGAAATAATCAAGTAAAGTACCTTAAAATTGTATTTATGCCCAGTACTTGAGTAAATGTACTAGTTACAATTAACCACTAGATGAGTCAGTATACATCAGAAAAAAGGTAAGAAAAAAAAAAAAAGACAAAGTCAGTACGATGTATGTTTGCCAAGTTTTAACTCACAAGTGACTAGTATGAACATCACCTATTGACAAGGTAATGGTACCTCTGCAACAAAAAGGACAGGACAGGGGGTTAGCATATCTGTAGCCACCTAAAAAAAAGTCTGGGGTGGGTAAATTCCTTTTTTCAAAGTTTTGTGGTTATTTAAACACAAATTCTCTTTAAGAGATGGCAAAAGAAATGTCCTAACCTGGTAGATTGTGTGTTTCATTTGGATCTGCATCCCTCCTTAACATGCCTACTCGAAGCCATGTCAAAGAAGCTGGAGACACTCGAGAATCAGCTTGTGCTCAAATAAAAGACTGAGACTTGTCCATCCCTCCTCTGACTTGCAGCGAAGCATTCACAGGATCCCTCCATTCCTGCTCAATGCACAGCTTTCTACAGAAGCTATTTATATTCTTTTGTATACAACACAATGTATTCCATGTATTTTTGTCTGTAATGTTCTTTATCAAGTAAAATAAATAACCCTTTGAGCAGGAAACCCCACAAATAAACACTTTACATTATGTTTTCATCATGTTTTGTGTTGATCTCTTTGTCTCCTTTGGTCCTTGTTGTCACAGCGAGCAAAGGATTTCATTAAAGTCAACATCCAAACAGCAGACCTCACTGCAAAAATAGAACCAGTAAAGAAAAAAGAAAAAAAAAAACATTTTACACGTGCTACTCTAAACATTGCCACAAGATGGTAGGTCTCCTCCAGAGGGGACACTCCTATAAAGGGGAGGACACACTTTGCACAGGCGTTTTGCCTCCTCCTCCAGTATGAATAAAGTGACTGTGAGCAGGAGGCAGTCAAGGAACATTCAGCTGTAGAGTCTGCACTGCTCAGCTGTATGCTCACAACAGATCGTTGTCTGGGGCAAGAGAGCAGCAGGCCATGCATGAACACACAATCCAAGAGATAATGGTGACCAGCTACTCTTAGGAACTAAAGAGGGATTAGCTGTCCATGTTTTCACTGCTAGGTAGTGTCTGTCTTTGCTAAAAGAGAGCACTGGGACTTGTCTTTGCTCCTTAATAGGTTTCAAGTTTTTTTTTTGTTCTCATCTCAACTCCTCTCCACTCTCAAACATGGGGTGCTCCTCATCCAGTGCACAGACTGTTGATCAGGAGAAAAGACCAGGTACAAAGCCAGAGGAGAGCAATGGAGATACAGTAGGTAAGTGGTGATCACCTTGGTGGAGTTTAAATGTTTAAAAGTGTTGTTTGTCTGTGACTGTTTGTGTGTTGTTTTTTTAACTAATGAGCATGAAACATGATCTATACACTGTCTCAAGATATGTCCAGTAGTTGCTCAGTTACTTTCTGAGTCAGGTCTTGCTGAGGGGTGTGTGACTGCTGCCTGTATGTCTGGTACAAAGTGTGCTTTTTCACTCTCTCTGCTGCACAGCACACTGCAGTGCAGAGAATTATTTATGTTGAATTATTTCCACATCAATGCCCAGTGGTGGGCATACACTCTTTAGTCATTTAACCATTATTTTGCACAACATTCCTCTGACAAAAACTAAACAGCACTGTATTATTTACTGATGAAATGAGACCTGAGAAGGAGCTGATTTGTATGATCATGTTTTATTCTCTACTTCATTCCATGAAGCACATTTGGGATTTAAATTTATTTAGACTGGTAGACTTTAACAAGGACTACATGCAACTCCTACAGTAGCACTGAGTGCAAACCAGCTGGGAGTGTTTAGAAGTCAATTTGAAGCCTGAGGCAAGAGTTGCGACCCAACCTGTTTTCTGCCACTCTGATTTGTGTCTTTAGATATTTTCCTCACGCAGAAAAGAGCTTATTTTCTTCAAATGGAGGGATCTAAAAGTCAGTGTGCATCTGCTTCATGTTTCCAAAGTTTGTGTGCAGACAAAAAGCCCAGTCAAAAAGCACTCAGATTATCATCTGTGTGAGCGTGATAAGGGGTGCTTGAAATTCACTCCAGGAATTTACAGCTCTCACACACAATAGATGCAGGATCACAAAGGTAAAAGAGGTGAGGCTAGAAGACTGATGTTGTCAGTGTTTCCTGTGCCAGGGACAGCAAAGAAAGGCCTGAAACTTTTTTGCATCTAAACATACATTCTTTCTCTGTAGGTAATTGCCTTGGTTTGTTTGGCTTTGCATGTGTTCAAGCCTGAGCAGACACCCACCAAGAAGCCTGACACAGACCATGATTGTCCATTCATAGCTCCAACAGCCTATTGGCACATGGCTATGTCATGCCAGGCGCAGCTGCATGTACAGTGTGTTCTCACTGTGTCTCCCCCCACAGACACGACATGACAGTTACAGTCCTTGTTAGAAAATGTTTCATTTCGCATGTAGTCGCTTCAGCTCCTGTGAATAGTTTGATCTGAAGAAGGAAAAGATGTAAGGCATAGTTTTTTTTTTGTTTTTTTTATGAAAGAAACCTAAACAGGAGCTATGTACTCATTACACCTGGCATGGTTCCTCTGTGTTCATGAACAGCATTTCCATCTTCCACTATGTCACCGTATGATGTTTGTGTCAGGGCATTGTCTCTCCAGCCAGCCAGCTATGGTCACCTGGAGAAGCTTCAGTCGCTTTCCAGGCCCTTACATCACCCCAACAAGAAAATTATTGTGCTCTTTGCCCAGGCAGTGTTCTCTAAAAGTGGGTGAATGGGTGGAGGTTTAAATTGTACAGTATACAGTCTGTTTAACAAACCAACTGTGTGCCATCCAAGTCACCACTGGTCCCATCCCCTGTCCGGGCCCCTTGCCACCACCACCCCCACCCCTCTTGTGCTCCTGGCCAGCCATGCCACTGTTTTGACTGGGATCTCTGTCATCTTTGGCTGCTAAATCATGTTGACACACAAGTCATCCATGCCCGGAGAGGCTGTCTCTGTCTCGATCCAAACACACATTCAGGCTTTTCAGCACCAGTTCTGGCCGAGCGTTCAGACAACAGCTTTCTGCTCTGTGTCATATTTGGTCTTTGAGGTGGATCTCTGGTCAAAGAGCAGGAGAAAACATGGAAAACATGTGGAAATCTTTTTTAAGAAGCTTAAAAAAACTTCTGTCTGAAACGCCTGCAACAATGCTACGCTCTTGGCTCAAATGTGATTTGATCAAAAATACATATTTCACTGCACCTAAATATTTTTCTGTGTTGCGTGTTCTTCCACTGGCTCAGCTTCATTCGAGTTGCAAGGCCGTCACATTCCCTTCCACCCATCACTCTCAGCTCTTTTTAGCCCTTCTGACAGATAAATAAATTCAGGAAGCTGCAGCGTCCAAACTGTCCACCCATTCAGCCAACTGAGCCCCCTACCCCCCGGTTTGTCTCATTTGTGAACAATGTCCGCACAGTTATCTGTAAAATAATAATACACATCAAAAGCTTCTGTTAGGTTGTTGCGATTCTTGTAACTGAGATGTGCACTGAAGTTCCTGACATTTGAGTTTAAGTATCCAAGCCCACTATCGTTCCTCGTCTACTATAGTATTTTCCCAAGCCTTATTCACACACACAGCTATAAGAATAAAGGTCAGGGAATAAGAAGAAAAGTATTGTCTTCTTTCCAAAGTCAGCAAAGCCACTGTCACGTGTATTTTATTTTATTTACTTTTACTTTTTTTTTGGAGTGACTTGCATGTCCTCAGGGCTGTAGACAAGCACAGGCTTCAATAAATCATGTTTTCAGCTACGGAAATGAAAGGATATTTTCCTCAGCACGCACTCTGTGTGCCCCTTAATGCTTATTTCCTATCACTGGCATTCCATGTTGGGTTAAGCTGTGCTCCTGCTGTCTTCATGGGGTTAGGTTTTATGTGTTGACTCTACATAGGTAAATTATTGTCCCTGTGCACATAATATGTATTAATTTTTTTTTAAAATTACTATATTGATCCCTCCTGGGGAAATTACTCTCTGCATTCTACCCACACCAAGCGAATGAAACACACACACAGGCATGCACATGCACTAGAGACGCTGGGGCAGGGGGCTTCCCAGTGAGGCGCCTGGGGAGCTGGGGTGAATTGGTGCCTTGCTCAGGGGCACCACAGCCATGGTCGCAAAGGCAGGGGAGAAAAATCTGACTCAAAATGCCACTTAGTTTTTTACCCCAGTGGATATGGAGTCCGTTTCCCTCCAGAGGAAGCGCCTGGTGACAGTCCGAAGGTGATTCTTCATCTCGTACACAATGATTCCTTTGACGCAAACTCCCAACACCAACTCTCCCACCACCGGCCTTTTCTCTCTCCCCACACGGTGGAACATGACACCGTACTCAGGTAACTGCTGGGCAATCTGAGGGGTGCATATTTTTATGATTGTGTGCGCGTTATTGTGTGAGAGGGCATATGTGTTCAGTTTTAAGTTGTAGCCATTTACTTTAACACTCTTACTGTAAACTTAAGACTTACAGGAAGTATCAACAAATTAAAAGAAAATAATAGTAGCAATAAAAAGTGCTTACAGCCTTATTCATTTTACATATTGCAAAGTGAAAAAATTAACCACTGGATAATATGAGATCCTGGATGTTTTCGCATGTGAGTGGATTTATTAGTAGTCTGGCTACCTTAAGGTACTCTGTTTCTGCCTCTTCAGGCAGCATCTGGGCATGACTTGCATGTAGTCTTGGCAACTCTTCCTTGACATTGGGCAGCGCCAGCTTCTCTAGCATCCTCCTGGACACATAATGCTCTGGCTGGTAATAATTCTTGCCATACAACTAAAATGACACACAAAAGAACCAAATTTGCTGCTGTGACACGATCTGAAAGATGGTGCTGGTATTTACAGACATGAGGTGAATGTTTTTGTTTTTGTCCTTGGTACCTCTGGCATGTAATCGCCAAACTCAGCCTGCAGAGCAAGAGCAGCTAGGAACAAGCCTGTCTCCTCATTACAGTACAGTCTGTCCTCCAAGATATCCTTACGCAGCTGTAAGTAGTACTGATGACGAGTCAGTCTGTGCCTAGGAAACGAGAAAAAAAGGCAGCAACGTTTTTGGAACTATGAATTTCTAGAAATTAATTTATAACATAATTAAAACACCAGTGCTGCACTTACAAAATGAAGGAGATGTCATCAACAAAAAATTTGACTCGAAGAAACACCAGAAAGGAGGATATCTGCCCTTTTTTCCAACTGTCAGGTGCAACTTTGGAGATTTTTGTTTCATGGTCCAAAAAGAAATATTCATCATCTGCAGAATGAAAAAGAAAAACCTCTTTAACTTTTCACTTCTGAAGTGAAACAACAAAACAGGCATAAAGAAATAAATTGAACTTTACTTCAAAGTTTCTTATCTTTGGTTAATAACTGAAATATTATCACCAGTTAACCACTCAGGCCAATTGTGAGGGTACAATATGACTGAAGTAGGATTATGGATATTATGAAATACATTTTGAATTTGAGTGCACTAAATATAGATTAGGTTCTGTGTAATTGGTCCTCTTACCATCTAGGAAGGCAAGACCAAAGTAGAAGTGTTCCACCAAGTTTGCGTGAGCCACCACCATGTCAAACACATCTCTTGCTCTGGACTTAATGTCACAGCGAACCACAATGTACTGTCCATTAGGCAGCACCACAGTCACTTCTCTTTGAGACGAACAAGAACGGCCCTTTCTGGACTGTGGTGTACAAACACAAATACACTCACAAACTTGGACATAAAAAAAAAAAAAAACACAAACAAAACTATACACACTCACATACATGCACATAAATATACAAATACTGTACATGCAATTGTGCAAACAGAACATAGTTTAGCATGCAAGAAAAGACAAGTTAAAACAGTGTGGGAAAAACAGCAGTTTACATTGAAATTCATTTGATGGAAACAGGGGAGGTGGACAGAATTATATATTTACCACAATAGATCCTGGAAGCTCGAGAACAATTTGTTGTTCGTCTGGCATTCTTATGAACTCAGGACCCAAAGCCTGACAAAATAAACATTTACAATATAAACTCTTTAAGCAGCAACACATGCAAGAGGCTTTGTGTATCCCTATGATACTGTGGGAAAGCTGCTTGTAGACAGATCCACAATATACGTTTTTTAGATGTTTTTTTTGTCTTATTAGTAGCATTTATAACACTGAATAAACACAAAAATCCCTAATCTTACCTTAGCTTTCCTCTGGCTGAGGCTGAGAGAGGACTCGCTGAAGGTGATGGAGGGACTGTGAGATCTGCCTGATGTTTTGGGAGAGATGTCATGGTGGGGACTCCTAACAAGACAACTGCAGTTGCTGTCCCGGTGACGAACCCCACGAGGGAGTCTGAGGGGGAGAGAGAGGGGTGGGAGAGGACGGATTATGTAATGGCTGTGCAGACAGTTTCGGAAAAGTCAAACTCTGAGACAATGTCATGTCCCCTCAAAGTCAGTACAGACAATGAAGGAGGGGAAACTGAAAAATGGATGGATTTATTTATGCTGACATGCTCACACTTAGAGCTCTAATAGCTGAAGAATCCCCTTCTGACGACAGTATTGGTGGTAAAAGTGTTAGATAGTACATACCTGTCTAAAGAAGATTGGTACAGTGGTGTGGGAGAGCTCCTTGGTCTTTGTCTCCAAGGTCTCTGAGGTAAACTCCCTAGAAAACACAAATAACAGCAGTTGCATTGTCATAGTAAGCCTCTTCCACACATTAAAGCAAAGTAACTGATTTTTCATTTAATAGGAATCACGTCCACAGGCCAACGTGAAGGATTTCGTTAAGTGGATACAAGCACAAGAATAATTCCTTTGACACTACGGTCAAACATTTCACGGTTTCTTTTCAGTTTTGGTTTCCTCTGCATCACATGCGTACCTGACTTTGAGTCAGAGTCCGTTGAGTATCTTCTCCCTTCAGCACTCCCCTCGCTGAAGTCTGAAAAAGGCCCTCTCTTTCCTGTCAGCCAGGTAAGAGATGAAAGATGACAGCAATGTTTGATTCCTGTCTGCATCTGAGCTCCCCAGAGACACTGAGATGTTTGGACAGAACTGAGGCTGGCAGAGGGTTTAGCCTGGAGCATCCACACTCAGTATCTGATTATTGGCTCTCGCAAGAACCTAATCCTGGGCTTGCTTTAGGTTAAGATTTTAATCCTGTTGATCTGCACACTGTCTTGAGTCAAAAGAGCAATGACTGCGACTATCTTCTGCAAATATGTAAGCAGCAGTTTCTTAAAGGTCTGATTTGTTTTTGATGCCAAAATGAATAATAAGAATAAAGCAAAATAGGATGCTCAGGTTTTTAATTTTCATGTTGCCAAATATTACAGAATCAGAATGAGGCAGTAGAAATTATACTGAAAGTTCTGTCCTTATTTAGAACGTAGTAGTAGTGAGTTTTGCGATCTTGCTTACTTGGGCTGGACTCACCATGAAGTCTCTCTCTGATCATCTGGCTTCTGCCACTCAAAGGGACGTTACTGTCTGGCAAAGAGCCATGGTCCATCTGGAAGAAAAGAAAACATTGCTATTTACATTCTTTTTTTTTCTTTTTTTTTTGTCCTAACGCAGATTATTATGCAGTATGCCTTTAAAATCTGACACACACAGCGGCCCGCAGGGAAGCTGAAACGCTTGCAGACAGGAACATACTGTAGGTAGATAACTAGACTTACTGATTCATGAAAAACCTCCTCCACCAGCTGTCTGATGACTTTGGCGGGCGGTGGCAGGATGGAGGCTTTATGCTGAGACTCGCAGGCTTCCAGGATGGAGTTGAGATTTACCCTGCGGTGGGCCAGGTCCTCACACATGCTGAGGAGGAGGCTGTTTAGATGGTCACTCAACTGGACTGGCTGCGATGAATGAAAGTGGAAAATAATCATAGTAACTGAGGTGTAAGACTGTGATGGTACTGAATAAAATATAGACAGCTTTGTTAAAGGGATTCCCACCTGATTTTGAGGTAGGTGAAAATCAACTGACCAGTAGAGAGTCATACCCAGTGAATACACCAGCATCTGTGTAACAGAATGAACTGATCAAGGACAAGACATACTGCTATATTGAGACATTACCAGTTAATTCTAAAATAAAACCAGGTTAACTTTTACATATATGTTTGTGCTTAATGACAAATCAACATAAGTTGAATTCAACCCTTGCACCATTAATAAACCCCCATCAGTCACTATAATTATTGTTACATGCAAACAGAAATAACATAAACTCTGCTTGTGGCAGATTAGTTAAAGGTGTTGATTACTTTCCTGTTTGGACAAATATTCTAACTGTTTTTAGGAGTTGCTTTAGAGTCTTCTCTACCCATTGTTTATAGAATGGGGGCTCTAAATTGCAGAATTCAGGGCAGAGGTTCCTCTGCTCAGCCACTAGATGGCGTGATTACATCTCAGTTATCCTTCAACTCCTGACATCCTGAGATTTTACACTCCAAGGAAAAAGACAAATCAGGATATGACAGCAGTGACTCGTAATCAGTTCAAGTCACTGCAGAGTTTGAAGTTACTGCCAAAACAAAACCAATATGACATGATATTCTTTAGTGTTTGACAAGTCTGCCGTCAACTTTCATGTGAGGTATTAGGACAGAAATGAGAATATATGCACACTGACCCTCTCTATGGCAGGTTTGGTTGAGCTGGCACGGCCCTGCAGCATTTCTGGAGCAGTGAAGGTGGATACCTCATCTGATAGGCCACAGTTCTTAAATGCTAAGGTACCAGTGGCTGACAGCAGCAAGGAGGTGGGGCTTATGATATAACACATATTGTTGTGACCTGAAAAAAAAAGAAAAGTAGGAAGGCCATAATATATAATGATGGTACTGATACAGTTCTACTTTAAAGTGACAGTGAATGACACAGAAACACTGCAAGAAATATTCAAATATTTATATTATGTTTACATTACAGTAGCATAATGGTATGTTCATAACATTAAGACATGGTGTATGTGAACCTACAATAAGAGGGGTTCTCTAAAGTGCTTTACCCTTATAGGAGACATCCACTAAAGACTCTGCAGTGCCCAGCAGCAAGGACCAGACCTCCTCCTCCAGCAGAGGTCCCCCTCGTGCCTCCAGTACTTCAGCTAATGTGACAAATGTGCTGCTCATCCTGCACACATTCCTGCACCCAGAGAATACATACACACATACATACTTTTGACACACATTTATACACACACAAGTACAAACCCAATCACTTAATAGAGTCCTTGATAAAAGTAACACCCTGAAGAGAGGCTTCATTTTTTTCTGGCTTTTGCTCTGTAATCAAAAATCTACAGAAGCTGAATGACGTGTCTTTCATTACTGTTGTCACAGCCTGTCAACAGTATTTTTGTCCTCAGGGACAGTTATGGGAGATAGTTCTGAGAATCCTCATAGAAAAAGATAGTTCTTTGCACTGGATTCTGATTAGATTATCTTGGTCAATTAGTCTCATTGCCTCTCACTCTCTCTGCCCCTCCCGTTTTGTAATAGGCTTTCGCCTGACCTGAAGGTGGTTCTTGGGGAACTGTGCTTCTGGCACCGAAAAACAACTGTGTCATGATCCCATGTTAGTTTGTTGTCACTTACTGTGTCGATATTACCACAAATATATATACAGCAAAAAATGCAAAGAGGAAAAAAAAAAAAAAAAAAAACCCTGACCCTTCAAACTGATGATGATATAGGAAAAGCAAAGATGAGCTTTATCTCTTTGAGTATCATTAATATTTTTGCTATGCTTCAACTCTAAAACATATAATCCACATAATTTTATTATTTTTTTTTTTTACAATATTACATATTTATTTGTTCCTAAATATGAATAACAAATCTTAATCTTAAAATTAACTCACTGAGTTAATCTTAAATCATTAGACAGTCAATCAGGTTTTATTGGACTATTAAAGCCTGTTAGATGAGGTAGATACATACATTAAAACTAAATCAGTCACTCAGTAAAATGTCCCTCTGTTTGAGATCATTTCATTTTGTGAAAGCACATTCCCCCAGTGCAGTAAATCTGGGCAGATCCTTATTTTATCTGAGACCTGAAAACAAACTGCCATTGCTTTGGTAGATTATAGTAAAAACTAGCATTGAGACAGCATGTTTTTAAAATCTGAGAAAAACTTTACAGCATATCCAGTCATAGATAAAAGTTTAATGTCAAGACAGTAATACTGTCAGTAGAAACTTGTGCAGTTTTCTTTTACTTTGAGTTGTTGAACTCACTTTTCTCAAACAATTCCAAAAGACAGAATTTGTTTCTTCCTGTTGGATGTTAAATGCTGTTAAACCCAACCGTCATGATTTTTAGATCTGTTTTTTATCCCGCTCCTCTAAATGTTTCAGAACAGTGATACAATAGGTTGCACCCAGCCTACCACATATAATGAACGAAGAAACACGCTCCCACCGATGCAAACCAATTACTTAGGACCTGATTAAATCCTACACTTAAAGTGAATTTATCCTCAGCTCATGACACCCAGATTGTCGCCTGAACCCATGGAAAGCCTTGAGATTAAAAGTGTGGCGAACAAACAAAAACACCTTTGAAGCGGTGAAGTTATGAGGGCTCCTAAAACTGCACAAGGTCATTTAAAGTAGTGACTAAATCATTGGATTCATGAGAAAGGTAAAATCACCCTGCTGCATTGTGCTGGTTTGTTGTTATGATGCAGAAAGGAGTAAAGAAGAACGTAGAAATCCTGCCAGATGTACTCACTCACAGTGGTCTGTGTGCAGGTGTAAAGCTACTGGAGTAATGTTGTGAAGCCATGTGATGCTGAAGGGGACCAACATGGAAACCTGGTTATTGGTTTCTTGTTACACTGACACCAGACTGTCATGTGCTGCTGAATTTCTCAGTAAAGGACCTTTGTTGCGCATTTAACAACATGGCTTTCACCTCTATATTTGGATGTGCTTATTGGCTAGAACAAATCTGGCATCTGCTGCTTTAAACATCAAACCTTTGCGTTCTACTACAGCATCTGCATTCCCTAAATCTCAACCTTCAAAACTTTATGGTTAAGATGGAATTAAAGACCATTAAAAAAACAACATGCAGTTGCAGGATGTCTTTTGCTATCTAGGACCAACTATTTTTAGTATCTGCTAATCTGTTGTCCATCGAACACACCAGTTGCCTCTGAACACAGGGTTGTTGTTTTTTTTTCTCCTTGGCTCACCAGGTGTAAAAGCATCTTTTATTCTCCTATTTCTTATGTTTGCTCTAAACTGCAAAACATGCCATGACTTTAATCCCTAGTCAACAACCAGTCTTTGTATACTGTTATAGACAAACTGATCCATTAAGCAGACAATCACATGACGTAGACACGGACAAAGGAGAAGCTGTGCTGTATTATTGGGAATTTGGGACAACATCCTTCTTCAAGATCTAGGTCTCTGTCTTACAACCTTCTTTCTCACTACAAGGTGACAAATAAAGTCCCACGTTCATGTACCGTGAAATGCAAAGTATGATACTATGGACATTAAACTACTAGGGTCAGAGTCCAGTTTGTGTAGCTACAGCATAAGCAGCCTCTAACAAAACAGCACATTTCAAGAAGATGATTTTTGTCCTCACAGGCCTGAATGTGAAGGCTACAAATCTCATTACTGTTAACTGACAGACCAAATTCATCTAAATAGGAAGACGTTCACCTCAATTCATCAAAATGTCAAACAGGACTATGGGAGGAAGAATGATAAAGAACAGAAATATTACCTGGGACCGTATGTAACCTATGTCAGCGGTCTGATCCTTTGTATTATCCTTTGCGCTCCCACCACGGATCCAAAATAATCCTTGTGATCATGGCATTGCTGTTTTGACGTCCTCTCGCTGAAGGCTGCTCGGCTCTGGCAGGTAATTCATCAATGACAATAACTATACATGGTGCCCCATTCATTTGCTCTATTGCCACCAGCACCACGCTGAAGATCTGAAACTTTTTACTGTGATTGGCGCTATTCTTAGCTTCTTAACACTTAATTGGATTACCCTCGCGGTTTGACAGCGACAGGTCAGAGCCACCAATAGCGGGTGGGGTGAGATCAGCTACACCGATTTAACTAATCCGTCTGACGCCCAAAGGTGCGGTGGATCCTCAGCGGTAGGTGCGCTACAGAGAAGCCTGGGAAGGGCGAACGACCTCGGCCAAACGACTGGACTGTAGCGTGCTGCAGTAGGGCTGCTCCCCCACAATGATCATAACACTGCGGGCTCTCTTCGAACAAGGGGTAAGAAACCGTAGTAGCCTCGTCTTGCTGCGGGAGTCGGTGCTGGGACGTTTATCCATGCCGCTTCCCAGGTCTACTGCGCGCAGCTTGTCTCTGCAGGCCCCGGGGTATCTGCGCAGGGACAAGAATAAATAACAACCATCCAGGGCTGTCGGGTGGGTGCAGGGAGAATTTAAACTACTCAGCGCTAAGTTAACGTAATTTTACCTAATGTCCTTATTCTCAGTCACATGTCCTCGCAGAGCGTGGGTCCGTGGATACCTTCGCTGTTGTAGCGTATAGGAACTGATGGGTGAACTCTAGATGGTACCCTAACTACTATGCTATGGATTTCTGCAGAGCCTATGCATGTCGTAGTCCACAAATGATTACACAGTTTAATCTGGGCTGGAGAAATAAAGCTCCATGGGGCTAACAGACGATGCCAGATATAGCCCCGATGACACTGATCGTGCAATAATAGTCTAATCGTTCATTTAGAGCTATATATCATCACTGCAGCATCACTGTTTACCCTGAAAACCGACAGAACTGTGCAGGCTTTCATATGCCCACAGGACCCCGTCTGAAAACGACCTCCCTAACTAACTCTGAAAGAACATAGAAGTGTTAATGTTATCGATTAATAGCTAGTCAAGTGTCAGTTATTTTTCTTTTAACTATAAACTGTAACTCAAGAATTTTTGGGCTTGTGTCTGTTCACCAAATCTGTTTACCAATAATGCAAGAAACACCTTCAGAAAACACTGATCATTTAGATCTAGCTGTCTGTGTTGATCTGATTAAATCTGATAAAATCTATAAATAGACCTGTCAGTCAATAGTAATAACAGGGTTCCACTTCCAAGACTAGCTTTTGTTTTTACTGTAAAAAGACAGGAGAGAGCTAAAGGGCATGTATATATATATATTTAACTAACTGGGCTGATTTAAAATAAACTGACCTGATCAAGAAAGAGAGAGAAAAGATCAAGGACAAATTCAAAATTCTTGTACACATATGAATGTCAGATTTGTGCATTAATTCTTGACTATTGTGCTTGAAGGTGTGCATGTGCTTCACTACATGCCCTTTCAGTGGACATTCAGCTGTCCTTCCATTTCCCCCTGTGAAGGATTTTGCAGCAAGGGCAGTTTGTGAGGGTGGGGGGGAAGCAGGCATCAGTTTCCAGTGCATTTTGTTTTAGTTACAGAAAAGACGTGAAAGGCTTTTTGACCTGAGTGCTCAGTGATCCATAAACCATACAGCCTGTCACCCCCACCTGTCAGCCATCATCTTTGTGTCACCAGAAAATACATTTTAGGAAATTATAAAGCAAGAAAACACGCAGCCTCATCTTTCACCCTCATCACATCATCACTGGAGATACTTATTACACTTAACACAGCTTGTGTAATGCGTTGTTGGACTGAAATGTGGCCAGTGTATCTGTCTGTGTGAGCTCTGGTTATATTTCCAGTGAGGCCAGTGTCAGCCCTCTAAATTTAGTGGGGGCAAAAAAAAGCAAATAATATCGAATTTATCATGTTTTGAACAGAAGTGTGAAGCCAAAACAAATATAGATAGATAGATAGATAGATAGATAGATAGATAGATAGATAGATAGATAGATAGATAGATAGATAGA
>JBBMJY010000025.1:21240654-21269337 GCA_037833715.1 Toxotes lorentzi
CTAGAGACGCTGGGGCAGGGGGCTTCCCAGTGAGGCGCCTGGGGAGCTGGGGTGAATTGGTGCCTTGCTCAGGGGCAGGGGAGGCGCATCTCCTTCACCACCACCATATCCATTTTATTGCGCTTGGTCAAGGGATCGAACCCCCTTGCATGATATGTTTAATGCAACCCTTAATTCTCTACATGCATAATTTTAATACATTTTCAGAAGACTATTATTTTGAAATCAGTTTAGAAATAAACCATACAGGAACATACATAACCCTCACCTTGTAATATAAGACTTAATCCTTGGACAATTCTGGTCTGTGTCTGGTGCATGTTATCAGAACTGACAAATTAATGATGAATGTGGTAAATTGTTAACAAAACCATTCAGGTCAATAGACCAGTTCAAGCACAGATCCAGACCCCCTACCAAGTTTCCAACTAATTCAGATGAGTAACCCTCCTGAGGACGTTTCTGTTGCTCAGTGTTGTCATGTAGTCAGTGTTACAGATTAACAGGACATCACCCGCTGAAAGGACTGATTAGTGTCACTTGGTTGTTAGTCGTAAATCCTGATCAGCTTTTGTTGTCCCTTGTATTGACAGCAGTCAGAAACGGTATCATCGCAGAAGATGCACAAACCATTGAGGACCAGATGCAGCTGCCTGTGCAGACTGCCTTACCAGATGATCTTCAACCAGGAACGGATGGTGAGGCAGAGGCTGTGTTAGTGGCCCTGGAGGCCCAGGAGGATCGTGGCTCTGGAGAGGACCTTCTGGCTGCTCCTGAACCACAGCCAGACCCTGTTGCCCCTGAAGAGCCGGCTCTAGAGGCTCCGGCTGCTGCTCCAGCAGAAGTCTCTAATGAACCCGAGGCTGCTGTAGTGGTGGTGGAGGCACCACCCCCTGTGGAGGAAGTTGCCCCTGTAGAAACTGTAGTGG
This sequence comes from Toxotes lorentzi, assembly GCA_037833715.1. Classification (NCBI taxonomy): domain Eukaryota; kingdom Metazoa; phylum Chordata; class Actinopteri; family Toxotidae; genus Toxotes; species Toxotes lorentzi. The sequence goes on from JBBMJY010000025.1 coordinate 21,241,584, forward strand.
CTGAGGCCACGCCTGAGGTCACAGAGGAGGCCCCCGTTGCTGAATCTGTTGTGGCGGTGCAGGCAGAGGCCCCTGCTGTTGTTGAGGAGGTTTCTGCTGTGCTGGCTGAGGCCTCTCCTGAGGTTGCCACCCCTACTGTTGAGCCTGTTGTATCTGAGCCACCAGAGGCCCCAGTGGTTGTGGAAGAGGCAGTAACTGTGGCTGCTGAGGCCCCCGCAGAAGTGGCTGCTCCTGTGGAGGCAGAGGCTCCAACTGACAACGTGGCACCAGAGACTGCTTCGGCAACAACGGCTGAATCCTCAGAACCAGGTGAAATTTCAACACCAGCACCAAGTGAGGCTGCGGCACCAGGTGAAGCTGTAGTACCAGATGAGGCTTCAGCACCAAGTGAAACCTCAGCACCTGTGGAGGCCACAGAGCCTGTCATAGATACTCAGATTGCTGCAGCAACAATTCCAGAGATGCTTCCATTATGTCCAATCACAGCTGAAGCAAAAGCTGAGACTCAGCCTGCGACTGAAGAGGCCACAGAACCTCCTGCAGCCCCTGCTGAGACTGCCCCACCTGCAGAGGCACCCTGCCCCACAAAGGCCACCCCTACTCTGGCTCCAGAACCTGAATCTGCTGCTACTGAGCCGGTCCAGGCAGCAGAGGATTCAGTATCCACACCACCAGTTTCAGAGATCCCTGCAGAAGTAGCCCCAGAAGCATCACCTGCAACTGTGACATCTGAGTCCATGGTGGGCACTACAGCCCCAGCAGAGGCTCCTGTGGCTGAACCCACCCCAGCACCCACAGCACCAGCCCCTGCTGCTGACCCGGCTCCTGAACCTTCACCCAATGGTATGATACACTAACACCTCAAGACTGACTTCTTTCCAATCCTGTCATAAATTTTACATCGCTTCTTGGCATGTTCGAAAAAAGAAACAACTCATAGCCCCCATTTTTAAGCAGTTCTCCTGCAGCGAATATTGAAAAGTACAAAGATTCTCAGAACAGAATCTATATTTACAAGTGTTTTTAACCATTTAAAGCAGACTCTCTTTATATTCAGCACCTGACAGTTAAATTTGCTGCAGAGGAAAACTGTTAATGAATGAAGGCTGACAACAATGGGATTCCAGCGCTCATGCTCACTGTATGTCCTGAGGGAGTTTGACAAGGTTTTTGCTCATTGATTAAACACATAATTGACAAACCTGTCATGACTCTGACTTCAAGGTGTCATAGCTCCTTTTAACCAGCTTGTTAAGGCATGAATGACAGATTCTGACAGTTTTTGGGTGGAGGTCAAACAATGCAGCATTGCCACTGGCTGAAATATTTGGGAAATTTATGCAAACATGCGTGAGGCACGAATCATGTGCAAACAAGCAGAAAGTGGTGAGAAGGGAGGAAGAGGAAGAAGGTGAGCAAAGGATAGACAGGAAGCTCTTGTTCACATCCAGGTAAATAAATGATAGTCCTTCACATGTCCCAACAGCCAATACATCTTCTTGCCACACATGTGGCTAAAGTAAGAACAGTTTTACAACACCACCCCCTCAACTGTGTTGCCATTGGTAACTTAGCAGGTATCCAACACATGCATGATTAGCAACACCAAACTCTCAGTAAACCATTCAGCTGTCCTTGTACTAAACAATCCCTCACACAGGGTCCCATGTGTGCTCCTGTGATTGGTTGGCGCTGACAGGATGAATTGGATATTGTTGGATCTGTGAGGCTGAACTGATAACGTAGAGTGAGGCACAGAAAGCAGCCGTACACACTCCGGGCAGCTCGTCTTGAGTGTGTCAATTATAGCAGGAACATATTGTCAGCACAACAGCTCCAGTCACGCCACACTCATTGTTCCCTGTTGTGAGCTGCCTACAGAATGATCATGTCCCACAGCTTTGAATTACACAAAACAATTTAAATACTATACAGGCCTGAATGGATTCCAGTCATCATGCAAAAATCTGGAAGTAAAAAAGAAAGAAAGAAAGAAAGAATTCAGGACTCATTTGAAGATGATTGCCTTAAGATTACTCTTCAAGATTCTGTTCTGTTTTATCATCTGCGTTTATTTTAGGTCATTTATAATATATAATTTATGTATACAGTGTTTTCTCAGAATTGGAAGGAATGTGTTTTAATTGAGATAAATTTACGAATCTGGCTACAATATTTGAAATTTTACACCTGATTGTTACTGAGACCAGATATTCTCCGGTTAAAATATAGGTAATACCCAGAGTATCCAGTGTACAGAATTACTGCATATTAACTAGCTAAATGCACCTCCAGTGGTCAGTTGGATTGTGTAAAGTGCAGCAGTCTCAGTTAAGTCTGCACCCCACTCTTGACTGTCAGAGAACATGTTGTACTTTTAGGGCAGAGACGCCCCTCCAGGCAGCACGTGTGGAATACTGGTCTGGTGTGGAAGACCTTGCATAACTTTTATGAGACTTTCTCTCTGGAGGCTATGCTGTGTGCAAGGAAGACCAATTAGCATACAGTACAGTGTGTGTGTGTGTGTGTGTGCGTGTGTGTGTTCATAGGACAGGTTAGTCACTGGTAAACCATTTCAGCAGAACCAGATGTGGTTAAGGAGGAATCTTAGCTCTTCACTTCTCCTCTGTGGGCTGAGGTGACAACAGTTACGTCTTAATTTTGACGCTGGTAAAGTTACTTGTCAAACAAGCTCAAAGTGTCCTTAGCATGACAGGCTGAAATATGACTTGCATTGAATGAACATGTCATGTATGGATTTCTCTCTTTGTGTGTGTGCAGTGGTGTCTGCAACAGAAGCCTCTCAGGATACAGAGAGCATGAAGACCAAAAAGGAGGACTGAGTTGGTAAGAGCACAACCACAAACCACACTACATCCAATACAAATACTGCAGGATCAGACCCACTTACTAAGTGTTGGAGAGGAGTCATTGCATGCACTGGAACTTAGCAGAACTTTGAATTCTGGATGCATAGAAGAAATAAGTGAATTCTGTGACAAAAGTCTCAGTCTAAACTAAGTCTGACAAATCTACTGTACTAGAAACACTGAATTCAGTGTAACGTTTGAATATGAATAATATCCCTGTGTGTCAGATGTTTCAGACTGCTCTGTCTCTTCTCTTATCCTCTTGCAGGTGGAAGAAATCTACCGAAAATAATGACAACTCCTAAAACTACAAATACAAAGTGTACTGGAAGAAAACCATGACAAAGCAACAAAACAAACACTACATTTACAGTATTCTCTCATCATCTCTCACCAAACCAAATTACAGCAGATACATTAACATGCATGGTGCCTTAATAACTTGTCTTTTAGGAAAGATGAGGGTTTTTCCTACATTTGTGATTATAAACCTTTGATGATGATTTTTCCTCCTGAGACCTGGAGTGCCTGGAGCCACATGTGGGCTTTTCTATGCAAAGTGCTATGAAAACACTTGGGACAGGTAACATGAGACAAGACGGTGCAATACTCTGTGAAATCTGTGAACTCTTGCTTTAGAGATTGTTAACTCATCAGTGACTAGAGTGGCAGTGTGCTGAAGTGTAGAGAGCCATGCTTACAGTGAATCCTTGACTATTTAAAGTAGCTGCTTCTGAGGAATACAAGCCAAACACAACTGTGAATAAAATTATGCGAAGCGATCGAGACGACACCAAAGTGTGTGAGAACACCAATATGAAACTGATTTTAAAGGATCACATTTTCTGAATTGTAAATTGTGCCATTAATCCACATCTTGCTCGGTGTTTACACATTATTTAATAGCTGCCTTTTCAATGAGGTTCATTTAATTAACAGGAATGACAGTACTAATTGTTGAGTGACAGAGTGTACAGTGTAATACTGATAAGCACTACTGTGAGTCAAATCCGTGGTTCCTTAAAACACTTTTTTGATATCACTTTATTGGTTTACATTGGGAAATGTAAAAGTAAGTGATGTTTTGTGTAAGGAAATAAAAATGCAAACAGATGATCTGATGCATATGCAAATGATTAGTAATGACATAATGAATCCTTGCCAGGTTGAGGATGCAGATGATCCCAGTACTGATATGTCTTGCAGTTTCATGGAGCCATTTTCTGCAGTTACCTGGCAGATGTTTGTTAAATTCTCCTCCTGAAAATAATGGCATTTCCAATGACACCCAAAAGGCATCATTAGGCCTGGTAACGCTGATGTAAAACACATACTGGTTTTGCTGCGTTACATACATGTGTAGTAATAGATCCCCCAGTGAACAGGATATTTAAATTCTTGTTAATTCTACATGTTGTGTTAAAAAGCATCAAGGATTTAGTAAAAATATTTTAATTACATAAGATGTGATCGACTCTTTGGGAACAAAAATCTGTTCTGATGTCTGATTTTTTTATTTTTTATCAGTTTTTTTTCTCTGTAATATTCATTCTCTGAGCTTTGTCTATGATTCTGCTAACCTTTTAGTGTACAGAATAAAGTTCTACCCACTAATACGTGTGCCATGTTTTTAAAAACTGCAATGGGACTGTGTGTTTCCAATACCCTAATACATGTTTTATTTTAAACAGACACAACAGCAGGCCACTTCCATGATGCAGGCACAGGACTGACCTTTACCAGAGATATTTTTCATCGTACTGCTTGTAGATTCCCTGCAATTCAAATTAGTATTGACATTATGTGCCTAAAACGTGCCCAGGCTCCACCACATGTCATTTAAAATGAATTAATACTTTGCATAAAAGCTGCTTCAGCTTCTCTTTTTCCCATAATTTGACATGATGCAACTCACTGTACCTTATAAAGAAATTTAGTTGATCTTTCTCTGAGGTCTTTGATGAACTCCCTATGCTCACAGTGAATATTAAAACAGTGTTAGAACAAAGGTTAGAGAAAGACTTCTGTAATCTATAATACATTTTAAATCATATTCTGGGATATAAATCATACTGTCCTTCAAGAAATATCCAAGATATATGAACTAAAAATCAGTACCAACTTACAAAACTTTGAAAAAATATCACCAAGTGAGTTTACAGTGATGACCAACAAGTGGTTTGACTGAGGTGAAGGGTACAGATCACCAAACATTTATGATTGAGTTACATTTGATCATCCATCATCTGGTATAATGAGGGAGGATCCCCTCGACATAGTTGCGACAGCTTTATTATAAATGATACAAATATAATAAAAGGGATTAGTGTTATGCAGGAATTAGGCTTTATCAGTTCTTGCCTTGCCTACAAAACCAGTTTTTATTCTTTGATAGATGTCCTTGTTAGGAAACATCGGTCAGAGGGCCCAAAACAGCAACGGCTTCAATCTCAACCAGTCCACTCTACAGAGAGAAACAGCTTTCAGTTTGGTTAAAACCACAACACAATCAATGGAAAAAGGAATAAGTCTTCAGAAAATACGTACTCTGGGAAGAGCAGCAACCTGGTAGGCAGCTCTGGCTGGGTAGTTAGTGCTGAAGACTAGAGAAAGTAGCACATTAAATGGGTTACAACAGGCACATTTACACATGCTGACACCAAGTGAAACACAAGGTCAGTCTCAGTCTCCGTTTGTTTCTCTTACTGATATAAAACAGACCTTTCTCACAGCAGATAGTTTGGCCACCACAGGAAGAAAAGCACAGGTATAAGTAACAACACTAATGAGGCGTCACCAAAGGGGCTTTTGTTACCTATATCGAGTTTATGGGTTTTTTTGTATTTGTTGTTCTAAATATACTGTGTGGGGGGGTGAGCCGCGCATGGGTGAACAGACAAACAAAAATGTAATTGCTTTTTTTCTGTGAAGTTTTCCATCAGTACAAAACTGAAAAACTACACAGATTTATTATACAGTATATAATAATACTGTATACAATTATTACATAACTGGAATTTGGAAACTCAACCACACTATTGGACACACAATGGAAAAGAGATTTCTGGGATATGTAGTGCAATACATTCATATCAATAATTACCTGAAGGTCCCCCACACCCCTGATACACCAACACAGGTGTTTTCACTTATATTGTCTGATGTGATCTCTTCACTGGACCATGAAGGCGTGTACAGACCAGGCTTGATTATAATGTCTCTGATCCTTCTATTAGTTTTGCAGAACCTGTTAGGGTGGGAGGATTTATAGCTTTGTCATTCTTATTGGTTCATAAAGTTCGGTGAGCTCATGTAATTCCAGCATAGCTCCACCCAACTTCACCCTGAGAGGAATAAGTGAAAACACCTGTGTGTTTGTGTGTTTAGGGCAGAGGTGTCCAAACTGTTCCACAAAGGTTGATTAAATGAGTCAAGTCTGGTGTGCTGCTTGGTTGGAACAAAAACCTGCAGCCACACGGCCCTTTGTGGAACATTGTGGACACCTCTGGTTTAGGGTCTCTGAAACCAAAGATAAGGGGATTATAACTAAGATTTTCCCTGTTCCAATTTTCTAGCTGGAAACACAGTTTGAATAGTCATAAATGACTTAACACCTCTTGAAGCCACTGAAAACTGTGTATAGCTGCGTCAGCAGTGTGGTGCCAGTAGATGAACAGCAACACGAGTGTGCTGGAAGAGTACTAAAACACAAAATCCAAAAACATTAACACCAGACCTGGATTTCTGTGAAGGCCAACCAATACAAAACTACTTAAAACTGCACCGAGAAGAATCTGGTGCATGTGGATCAACATCATATTCTTTCCATGTTGAATATTTCTGGGTTCCCATGCAGGCTTTGTATTTAGAGTTAAAGGATTTCTTGGTCATCTGTGGAGCATCAGATGTGGCATGTTGTCTGACATTTAGTTTTAGGCTTAATCCAGTGGCAGCAGCTCGCATTTCACTCTGCTTAGTGACTCAGCAAACATTAGCAGTCCCTGTACAACCCTGATGAACAAAAAGATCCCTTGTTTCACACACACAATCTGCAAAAAACAAAATCAAAATCAAGGGTAATAATTATCTGAACTATGCATCCTGAAAAACACAATGCTCATAAATACATTCATTTTTTTCTATAGGGAGAATTAAGATCAATGTATTTGTAGATAAACACCCAGAAAAAAATAAGAAAGTAATCCTTCACACTCTGGGTGATGACGAGGCCATTATGTACAAAACCATCAGGCAGGGTCTTTGTACATAAAAGCAAACCAAATGAAAAATCACCTACTCCTGCTTAATGCTGGACATCTGGATTGTGCTGACACCTAGTGGCAAAATCTGGACTGCACAATTCAAGTGATGAAGCTCTGCTTATAGAGTCACATGAAGGCTTATCACGCCAAGTTTCTGATGATGACAGATGGTCACGGTCACAATGACATAACAGCAGTGATAAAACTGCAAAGAGGAAATGAGAATAACAGTCAGTCAAACTTACACTGCTTGTACACGTCGTTGACATTAGCGAAGTCGTTCATGTCAGCCAAGAGCACTGTGGTTTTGACAACTGCAGGAAGCAATGACAAAATGATCAGGTGTGCAATGAAAGATGGGAGTCTCTTCCTACAAATGATCCTTTAAGTGATCTGTACAAAAATTCAAAACCTTTGAGGCAGGAAAATTTTTCTTACCATTCTCATAACCGCACCCAGCAGCTTTAAGGATTTCACCCATATTTACAAGAGCCTGGGGGGAAAAGCGTTTAATGTAGATGCTCAGTTCTTTATTCTGATTTGTTCATTTGTGAGACAAGCTGATAGAAAATGGAAATGATGAGAGAGGAAGCTCTAAGGATCAAATAACTTTTAGTAATAAATTCAAAATCATACACTGCATTTTTTCAAGCCGTAGCAGCATCTTAATGAATTAGATATGTAAAACCTAAGAAACAAGCAGCCACATTATACTGCTCATTACAGTAAGCAACTAATTTAGAACCATCTAATAGTACAACAGAACAGTCACCTGTCTGGTCTGAGCCTGAACACCACCTTGTACCAGCTGTCCACTGGAAGGATCCATCCCCAGCTGTCCTGAGATGTACATTGTCCGATCTACCACCACTGCTTGGCTGGGAGACACACAAACAGAAACAAAGACTTCTCTCCATTAGACTAAATGATGCTTTCAAACAGAGAGTTGCCAAGTCTTCTTGTCGTTCCTAGTGCTCTATAAACCACAGGTGGAGAAGAGAAAAGTTGGTACATTCTGACTTCACCAAATCTACAGAAAATGTGAGAAAAAGTATTTGTATTTCACTTTGTATTAAACTGTTCTACATGACTGTACCTTACTTTTCTGTTTTATCAACTCTCAGAGTTCATGTAGTAAATGATAAATATATAGCTGTTAGTCAGTGTTTAAACAGAAGCTGTACTATTCGACCAAACATTATAATGCATTGTTATGATAACTTAATAAGGAGAGAAACTGTGTTGAGAAAACCTTCGACACAAATCTGTGAGCATAGTTTGCTTTCAATGGTTGACAAAGTCTAAAGAGCAATCCAAAAACCTGTACTTTAGTCCTGAGGGCACATCTCATTGAGGGGCTATTGCTTCACCTCCAGACACAACTACTGAGCAGAACAGTGAACTCTTGTGCAATTTAACACATCTTTGTGATCACGTTGAGGAAAAAAAAAAAAAAAATATATATATATATAGTCATAACTCTGTCAACATGTTAACACCCATATTTGCTTTTAACATATTATTCTGACTGCTGCTGTGTCAGCTATGTGGCAGCTGGAATTTGACAATCTGAGGTTTCGGGCTGATGGTCCGCCCTTACAGCTCCTCTCACCTGTACGGGCCGATAGCAGCGGGAGCCTTCGTTGTGGTGATGATCCTCCTGATTACTGCAGCCATTATACTGACAATATGTCAAACGCCAGGTGATCGAAACAAGCGCTGTAACTGTGTGACAGCGTGAGCAGCAAGGAGAGAGGGGAGCACTGGATGACATAAGAGCTGGTTTACCGTAAATGACATTGTAGATGCGCGGAAAATATTTCCCTCTTTTTCATTTTAGTTCTAGTGCAGGTATAGAGAAATGTCTCATACTCCAGTCTGATATAAAACATAAGAGGAAGGCACAAAATCTGAACAGAAAGCATGCTGAGATAGTAATCTATTTTTGTTGCGCTTATACACCACAAATCCCATGAACACCTCATACCCGGAAGCAAACACGCGTCACCCAGCATGATGGAAATTCACATGATAGCTAAGTGTTAATTGAGAGGACCCACACGTTTGGAACAACGTTTCTGACATACAGTCATACTCAGGAATGTAAAGGTGAACATGTGCAATGTAACTAGTGTGCGCTTAATTTTAAGATATGTTTTATTCGTGTTGTCGTTAGTTAAACAAACACCTAAACTTTACGCAGGGTAACGTAACGTGGTCAGCTAGCTGGCGTTAGCGATAGGCACAGTGGCAAGTCATGTAACTGCTTGGAGTTTGCAGCTTTTTCGTTTAGCCAACAATAAGTCCGTCTACTGGAGTCTCAGACGTGTCGTCTGGTTTTCTGTAGAAAATGTCCGCTGCCAAAGTGAAGATGCGGGAGAAGAAGATGAGGAACCAGCCCGCCAGTGTGCAGTATTCATCTCCTCCCATGGATGCGGAGAGCAGCGCGCAGAACGGAGGAGACACCCCGGTCACTGGTACTCTGCCCTCCCTGTTTATGTGTCCATGTCTCTGCTTCTACTCTTATGATGATGCTGTATGTGCCCTTCTCAACATAACCTCGTCTCCTCTCGCTGCTGCGTGGTCACTGTGCATGTCTCTGTGATTTAATCAAATGTTTCAGAGGGTTGTTAAAGGTTCAGTGTAGACCTCACCAACAATATGCAGGTCATACAGTCCGTATCAGCTCCAAGGTTTCTGTCCTTCATCTTATCCAAGCCTCCCCGAGGAGGCAGGGCAAACAAGAGTTTACCTTAAGTTCCTCTAAAGGGAATAACTTGTTATAAATGTTATTTGCTACAGTCAGAGTCAGGTTAACTCACCGTGGGGCCCCCAAAGCAAAAATAAACTGTGGGTCCCCAGATAGCGCAGTGTTACCATGCTGTAATACTTTCCTGCCAAAGGTTTATTGTGTGCTAGTTCCTTTGCAATAATTAAATTGAGCACATGTTTGTTTAGGAGTGTGCAAAGACTGTAGGCTTAATGTTAGGCATCTCGTTCCTTATATGTACCTGAATGTAAAGTGAATGACAATAAAGTTAACTGAACTGAACTGACCTGAGTTAAGAGGAATATTTACTGTTAAAGACAGAGCAACATGATTATGTAAATATACAGCACAAGAGTCCCCTTAAGATCCTTACCGTTTCCACTTTTACTTTGCTCTTTTAAAAAGCAAATTTTAATGATTCAACCACAAAATAATTGCCATAAAGAGGGTTTGGAGCCCCAATTGTATATTGTGCCTAAATGGTAATCCATTGTTGGACACAGTCTCATTTTTACCTCTGATGGCCCTGAAATGACAAAATGATAATCTTCCCAAAGGTGGAGGTGGTGGTGGTGATGGTCCATCAGACATCCATCCATCTACAGAGAGGTCGAAGAGCCCTCACCGCAGTGGATGGGTACGTGGACATCGGAAAGATGGTGGAAGCTACGCTAAGGAAATGCCCAAATACATCACTGGTAAAGATATTGTCCTTGTTGTACAGATTCACACTGCACTACATCATAAGGTGTTTTTTGTAGGAGGATTGTGTAATGTCTTCACCACCCAGTTTAATTGTCCAATGACCTGATAGCTATAGAGATCCATCTTTCATCACTTATTACTCTGCAGGCCAAAGGAAATGATCAGCTTAATGCTTTTATTTTTGGATCCATTACTTTAATGTGGTGCATAAATTTAAGTTTAGTTTAAACGAGGATGTAAAAAAATGGAAATGTGAGAAACTAAGAATGAACTTGCTTCTGAAATGCAAATGCAGTTTCACTGTCAGATGAGTGACAGTTAAAAATTAGTGCCTTCACCCTTCTCTCCCGCGGCCGTTCCTACCCAGCTGGTGCTTTTGCTAAGGCCAGGGCAGCAGAGGTGAGCGCCATGTTGAAAGCCGTCACCAAGACGACAGGCAGCTGCCATGTTTTCGGAGCCCTGCCCAAACACATGAGGAGACGGGCCATGAGCCACAACACCAGGCGGCTCCCTCGCAGACTGAGAGATGTGGCCAACAGAATGGTAAAGTTAAGGACAAGTTTACTTTTCACATCTTAATGTCTCACTTAACACTTTATTTCTCCCTGTTTCACATACCAACTCTCACTCTTCAGTGACATTTCTGTTCCTTTTCTCTCCCAGCGGGAGAAGAGCCTCCAGGCTGGTTCAAAGAAGAAGAAGGAACAGGCAAAGAGCAAGAGCCGCAAGGCGCGCCGTCGGCACGGAAACCTGCTGCTGGAGTTCAACCGCCGTCAGAGGAAGAATGTATGGCTGGAGACACACATTTGGCACGCCAAGCGCTTCCACATGGTGAAAAAGTGGGGCTACTGCCTCGGGGACAGACCCACATACAAATGTTACCGCCCCTGCTACAGAGCCATGAGCAGCCACTGCTTGCTGCAGGTGAGCACACAGACTGGGAATGCATTTCATTCTTCATTTACTCCACAGATTTAGGATTGTATGGAAGGAGATTTCAGCTAGTAAAATCACTCTCTGGTTCTGTCCTTTCAGGACCTTTCATACTACTGCTGCATAGAGCTGCAGGGAGAGGAAGACAAGCTGCTGGCTTCTCTGTCACAACTGACCAGCAAGGAAGCTGGTAAGTTTGTTCCCTAACCACCAATACCTTTGCTAATCATAAAGTAGGTTGTATTTTTAACTTTCAGATTAACTCTTTTAGCTTTGAGTCTTTACTGATTCACACAATCTGACAAGTTATCAGTGCTGTTTCAGTAACTGGAGAAATATGCATGTTGGTGTGTGTGTTTTCAGGTCCTACATTTGCTGCAGCACTATGTCTATCAGGGCGAAGACAGGGCAGTGTGGTGGTATACAGAGTGGGACGTTACCCCTCGCAGCCCCTGGGTCCTGTTACCTTTCTATGGAGACCCCGTACACAGGGTTCAACTCACAGACAGCTGTGGATCTGGGCTCATCCCACTATTAAACAGGTATGAGGGGGTTTAGAGGTCCAAATCATCATTGCTGACTAATGCAAAAGCATATACATCATTGAAATTACAAACATAAGCATAGAAATGAGTCATTAAAAAGACAAGATCAGCAAAGCTGTTAACTCCAGATACTGTGTTCTTTTTCCAGGATCTTCTCCCTGAATTGCAAAGTGTGTGCCAATGTTGTGAGGCTGTAGTCCCTCCAGCTGTGCCTGTGGTAACACCTGTAGAGGTTGCTCCCACCCCAGAACCAGAACTTAAACCTGAAAAGACCTCTGAGACCTTACAGATCCCCAGAGCAAAGAGAAAGCGGAACTGTAAGAATACCAGTGGACCCCCTGCCAAGAAGATCCTGGGAGATGGAACCAGATCTCCCACCACCCCGGTCTCATGGAGGTCCAGCTCAACAGGAATAGTTATAAAGTTAGTACAGTTTGCAGGTTTGATTCAGATACAGACTGTACAATAAACATATGACTTGGGTGAATAATTTTCAGTGCAAGTGGTGGTGATTGTTTTACCTGCACCGCTCACTCGTGAATCTGTTGCAGTGATCTCACCATGGAGATTGTACGCTTTCGCCTGATTGGACCACAGTCCCACACTGTTCTGGCCCAAACTTTGGAAGCTGCTACAGCCTGTGGTGTAAGGATTACAGTGTTATCAACATGAGAAGTGGAGCCCTCTCTGAGATATATTTACTCTTCACACTGAATAACTGTGTATTTCTTTCTCCCATTTTTAAGGAAACAAATAAATCCCAGCCCTCGTCCCTTTGGTGGCCTGAGCACTGCAAAGATGAGAGCAAAATGAATCTGCATCAGCAGCAAGCTGATATATTTCACACACTGAAAGGTTTATTCTTATATTCGGTCTGAATTAAAGTATTGTTGTTTTTGTCTTTAATAATTTTGCCATCTGGCACGCACGTTTGTCTAACAATGACTCTTTTAATTCATCCAGACATCTATTCAACGGGAGAGCTCCCCTCAGGCACAGTGCTGGGTCTGGCTGTAGATGACCCCAGGCTGACTTTACCAACAAAGAGGGTTAAAGCTTTGCCCTGTGTAAAGCAGACGCAAGGTAACGTCTGACCTGCCAAACAGGCAGATGAGTGGGCAGGTTGTTTACAGATACAAATGATGAATAGGACATGAAAACCATAGATTATTTCGCCAGACATGAATCATTCAGTAATTGTTACCCTATCTGTTTTCTCTCTGTTCCCTAATGTGGACGTAATATTCCTTTTCATACATTCTGAAACCCGACAATTAAATAATACATGTATATTTGAACACAGAATCAGTCTGTTGTGTCTGGTCCTGAGGTTGTTTAAGTGAGTACACATCTGGTTCTGTGCTCCGGGGGGGCCTCTGCCTGGCCATGCAGATGTTCCAGGTTCGAATCCTGGCAGGACCCTGTACTCCAAACGCACCCTCAGTGACTGACAACAGCTGATTCACTGGCTATGAGGAGATACTACAAAGACAATGAGGGCTGCTTTCAACCAGTGTCTTTGTTTTTCTAGTTTTCACAGTTCTGGTGAAAGGTTTTTGTCGATCCTGTCACTTTGAGCTGTTCACAGTTTGCACATTTTTATTTTACAGTAAAATTAGGCCAAAGAAAATCCTGTCAAACCTATAATGCAATGGAAATTACATTTCAGTGATAATACCATGGGCAGAACTGTCTAATGCCATACTTCATTGCTCACACACACACACACACACACACACACACACACCCTTGTTTACTTTGCTTGTTCTTTTCTGTGTTCACATTGTAATAAGGGTGGAGGAACAGGATTTAATCACTTCTTCTTGAAAGGCACCGTATATTTAACTGAATGGAATAACCATATCCAATATCTTGCATGAATTTAAAAGCAACCATAGGAAAATATAAGATACATCTTTTTTTGTTAGTATTCTTAACGACCTTGATCAGCATCTGCAGCCATAACAGCCAGGATCAGAAGGCCCAGGCTTAAACTAACCAAGATTATTCTTCAAATCATGTCACAGTGACATTTAATCACGAGATCCTGTTTTAAACTCCAAAGCTCTGTCTCATGTTCAGTTTTCCTGTGGATTAGAAGGAGAACAGTGAAAGGTGGCTCTAGTTTCATGAGAGACATTGGCAGTTGAATATTTTTCAGCAGATCAGAGTCAGGCTTTGCAAACTCAGTAGCCAGTAGTGCTAGATTCACGTGGGTGGAGATCCAGGGCTTGAAGACCTGTTCCAGGAAGCAGGTTACTGAGTTATCTGTTTGATTTTTATAAAAAAAAATTATTTTTTTTTTACAGCATCTTCTTGTTTCCACGGCTGTTTTATTAACCATCGATCAAGTCGGTGCTCATTTAGATTTTGGATTATAAATCAGACATAGAGAACTTCATATGTCAGAGGCGCTAGTGATGCTGGTCATACAGGAGCGTGCCATGTGTCTCTTCCAGAAGTCGACGAGGAGAAGAGGAGGGAACTGATGCTGCAAGGAGTGCCAGAACACTGCTGTCAGAGTTTCCTGTGGGAGCAGTCTGTACGGGACAACGTCACCGATAACAAGATATCAGAGCAGGTAGCTTATCAGTTCCTTACCACCATAAATGTCACACAGTCATTCTCAGTAATTGTTATTGCCCTTTTTTTGCACCAACATCTCTATTTATGAAAGATAAGCTTAGATGTTAGTCTAACCTTTAGCAATTTCTCTGTCTGGCCACAGGAGTTGAACCGTATGAGGAGCGAGGTGCTGGTGCCGGGCTCCAGGCTGAGCACCACTCCCCTGCAGGGCCGAGTCCCCATCCTGCTGGTTCACCAGCCTGGCAAGCAGGTGGGACATGAGATGAGCTCCTGGGGTGCTGGATGGGACCTGCTGCTTCCTAAAGGCTGGGGCATGGCCTTCTGGGTCCCACTGGTAGGTGACATGGACAGTGCTTTTATTTGATTGAATTTTGCCTCATCATCTCTGCATTTCTTCCAGGATTCAACCGTAACCATCAGCTTTGGAACAGTTTTGGCTGTTTTGTTGTTACAGTAGTATTAGTAGTAAATTTGGTTTAACTTTGTTTTAAACACTGTTAAAATATCAATTCAATTCTCATAAGCTGCTGCGTATCTTACTGTTTTATGTAGTGTTGAAACCTTTTCTCATATTCTAACTGTTGTAGACATTAAGATGTATTAGGTTTATATCAGGCAGAGGGATAAGGTCAACTTTGTCCACTGAGTGGACAACAAGGGGATTTTAATTTGCATACTGAAATTTACAAGCTTTTTTTTTTTTTTTTACGTGTATTCAGTGTATAATATAGTGTCAGTATGGAAAGCTCTGTGAAAGATATTTGCATAACTTGGATGCCTTGTCCATATTTTGGGGAAGTTCCATTTTGTTTGTATGATCACTGTGAAAATGTTAACTGTACCTTGAAATTTAAAGGCAGACTGGAAGCCCTCAGGTCGCCTACAATCCAATGTTTACTCATTTCTCCCCCTGCCAGGTGTACAGAGGAGTTCGCATCGGTGGGCTGAATATGAGTCTGAAACACTCTCAGAATAAAGGAGCCCCGCACTTCCCCCATGATTACCCAGACTGCCCCGCGGGCGTTCGCTTTCAGGAGGAGCAGGAGGCCGAGCTCCTGGACAAGTTTAAAAGGTCAGCTAAGAGCTAAGCTGAGAAAAGGAACCAAAATAGTAATGTTGTGTCTGGTTATTGTTATCAGAAGCTTAGGACGGTATTCATTGCAGACATCTTGTACTGCCAAAACCTTTTGTGTATTTTTTAATATTATTCTGGCATATAACTAAAATGTCAGCCTGCTGATTAAAGACAGGATCTTAAGAACTTGCCCAGAATATAAAAGTCCAGTTTTCTATCATGGTTCTACAATTTATTTTAATTAACCATTAGCAAACTTAAAACTACCCTGTAAACCTTAAGGAAACCTGTTTTCAGTCAAATAAACCCAAAGCAAGGTGATGATGAGACTCTGTTGGAAAATGCTTTGTTGTAGTTCTGTTACCATGTGACTGTGCAATCCTCTGCAAGGAAAAGATAACAAGTCTACAGTCTAAGTAACTGCTGAGATTGTCAGTGGATTAGAGGTTTTGATAGAGGGAAGCACTCCAAAGCTCTGACCCCAGTTAATTTCCATTACGTAGATCTTTCCCACCATGCAGATGAGATGGTAATAAGGCTGCATGTAGCTTATCCCCTCCTATCCACTGCTCCGCAGTCGTGATTTGTTACATAAATTGGCAGGGTTGGCCCAACAGTTTGACAAGGGTTTGACCTTCCGACCTCTTCCGTAGGCGTCCGCCCGCCAAAAGGACCAATTACATTAAACATGGCTGTCTGGCTCCGTTCCGTTGCCCATGGCAACAGCTGGCTGAGGAGTGGGAGCTTATCACAAGGGAAGGAAGAGAGGAGAGGAAAAGAGACAGCCCGACCGAAACCACAACAGACCCCGACACAGTTATGGAGGAGACATCGCATCAAAATGTCACTGTAACAAAGCCTCAGAGCCGCTTCACTGTACTGAGGTGAATGTTTTGTTTTACTTCTTTTATAATCTTGTTTGTGATTTATACTGAAGATTTATTCCTTTTTTTATATCCTCCTCTTATTTCTGAAAACAAACTCATCAGAATTGACTCCAAACACACACGCCCTCTGCAGGTTTACTCTGAGGTCCCTTCAGACATTTAACATCCTGCACATCCAGATCAAATCTAACAATATTAACACAGTTGACTTTTAAAGGCCTCTTGAGCAGAAATCTGCACTATTTCTTTTTTTCTGGCTTTGGACTCCAGTCATCACTTGCTTCTTTCCTCCTCTGTATGAAGAGAACCGAGTGCAGCTTTTGACAAGCTTGATGCATGGCACTTCTCCAGTCTACCTCCCTTTCATCATAATGTCCCCTGATGAGAATCCCCAAAGTACATCCAGCCTTAAATTGCTGCAATATATCACAGAGATTAATAGAGGGGAAGAGTTGCATCCGTTCTCATAAAACCATCACACAAGCTTTGAGTAATGACTGACTTTATGAGGAAAAAATTGGATCGATTTTCATTGTCCAGTCTGCAACCTTTTTGTTTTCAGCATAAGGAATTTAAACACTTTATGTCTCTCAGGTTGTTTAATGGGGCAAATGAAAATGCAACTTTTCCTCTTGATATTAATCACATGTTATAAATGGATATTGCTTGTTTCTTTGCTACCTAGAAACAGGAAGTCTCTCAGGCTGCTCTCCGGTTGGTGCAGGCCCACGACATCTAAAGGTCAGAGGCAGCGGCGTGTTGGGGAGGTGCCGCCTCTCGACTCTTCAGCTGCGACGTTGTTTCTCGTAGAGCACGGGATGAGTCTGGTGTGGGTGCGTCTGTCGTTGTTATCTAAGGGCAAACCGGAGCTCCACGCCATGGTGTGCGTGCCAATTACAGAGGATCTGAAGCTGCTAAGCAACGGGTCCAACAGCAGCAGCCCCCAGGAGCCACCGCACAGAAACCACTTTAAAAGCAGAATTAAACACAGAAAGAAGGGCTCCAAGCCCTCTGAACCAAACCTCACCACTTCTGTTGAAGACTCCAAATTATCCTCGGAGTCTTCAACAGATCTCATCTTTGGGCTGTGGCCGGATCCCCTGCCGAGCGTCACCTCTCACTGCTCCCGAGTGACTCTAGGCTGGGTCACGCAGGGCGACTTCTCCCTATCTGCAGGCTGTGGGGAGGCTCTGGGATTTGTCAGCGTCGCTGGTCTTGTCAACACCCTCCTCAGCCAGCCGAGCGAACACAGAGGAATGTTGCTGTTGCGCAACCCCACGTCCCTTCATTACCGCTTTGCTAAAATCAACATAGAGGTCTGATCAAAGCATCTGATCAGATGCAGAACTTCAAACCTCTGAATTCTGCTTTAATGGAGAAATATAAACACAACTTTTGTCCTAAGGTTATATGCAATTAGGTTGCATGATGCTTCATTAACTAAGTGATCTCACAGAATCCCTGTGCCTTTACTATATCTTTCTGGTATTGTGCCATCATGTACTCGGTACTTGGATTGGTGTCGGCTGAGGACTTAATGCCATGCATGTGGAACGACGACCAGCTACCCGGCTACCAGGTGTCAGTGTTTAAAAGAGAATGTTTAGTTGTGTATATTTTACTCTTGTCAGAGACATCCTCATTGTTTCAGTTGAATAATGGTGGTTGTTTTTGCATATTTCATACCAATTCCTTTGTCAGAGGAATCAGTTAAATAATAGACCTGAATGAAAACTTAAGTTTCAGTTAGAAATATTAGTTCAGTGTTTTATCAACTGGGTTTCCAAAAGGTATTAATTTATGGCTTATTGTGCTTCCTTTTATATCCAGACTGAATGATGCTGAGAGCATTTATGTTGGTGGCATTGTTTTGTTCTTATTCAGATTAATGGGTTTGGATTTGAGGAATGTGTCAGTTTCTGCTTAAAAATGCCACAGAATATGTTTTGTTTGAACATAAGCTAATAAAATACTGCACATGACAGACTATGCCATCTGTGTGTAAATCCTGTCACATTCACCTGTGTAAAACCACACAAGTGCTACAGCACACTTAATAACTTAACCTCCAGCGCTGAAATGCAAATTATAGTCTGGCCCTTATAAGTAAATGCGTTAAGCAACTGATACTTTAACATTCATTCTTTTTATAGTTACACTGGCACCAACAGTGGTTTTCCACACATCCCATAATGTGTAGGTGGCAGATAAGAGTTTTGTTGCTTGGCAACACTAAAGTTTGGTAGCAGTTCAGCTGAGTGTGTAGTCTAAGGTTTATTTGAGGTAAAGATGGGCGGGTAGGCTCTGCAGTGGTGCTTTTTAGACCTGTTATATTTTAAGTCCTTGGACAAGGATTTCAAAGCGATGGGCTCAAGTACTTCACTCTCAGATCGAAACCTGAGACATAAATGTGAGCAGCTTTAACTGATGAGCCATGAAACAAGACTTACAGAACTAATGTTGTTACTTCTTCTCTGTGTATTATTTCAAATTAAGAGACTTCACGTCACCTCAGATTAACATATATAAAGCTGTCTGGTCATCTTTGAGCTTACCCCACCATTAGAGGGCAGTAGTGCCCTTATTTTGCTGTAGGACATGGACTCCTCAGACGTGAAACATCAGATTTTGCCCTTGTTTATTGAAAACTGATCGCAGATGGGTGAATTTATTCAGTTGATTAACATAATTCTTATGTTTTATCATGAGGCATTTGTCATGAGGCATTTGTCACAGTGGTCAGTAGACCCCTTTTTTCAAATTAAAAGTTGCTACTATTAAATCTGATGTTGCTCTTTGATCCTGATGTGTTTTATCTAATTTAGAGTCAGTCTTCGTCTCAGGTATTACTGATTACCCTGCGGGAAATTCTGTAAACACAAGAGAAGCAGAAAATTCTCCTGGATAAATAATAGTTCTTTTGAGGGAGGTACTTTTTGGCATAAAAATTTAACACCAATATGGCCACCGATACTGGCGCTCAGCTGGCACTAGTTTGACTTGCTGCCTACCATTTATTTCTATAAATAGAGATATTATTGAAGTACCCAGGAAGAGGCATGCACACACACACAATCTACAAAATTACAGTCCCAACAGATGGAGCTGGTCCTATGAATCGTCTGTTTGGCCAGCTCTGTTGCACATGAGTTTGGCTGCCAGCGATCCGTATGTCGGAGTCTTTGCCTCAGGCTGCACTTTGTCTGTGTGCCTTCTCCCTGTGAACACAGACAGCACAGCTCATTAGATGGACCCTGCTGCCAGGGCTGCACACATTTGGAGTCAGATAAATCCAGGGTCACTATTGGCAGATTCATATTGTCACTGGCTAATCAATGCACCATGCTCAATATAAATATGTGAGCATGCCGCACAATTTGCTGTGAAGAGAGCTGATTAAAAGTTGACCAGAATGTTACCAGGGATCCTGTCCATTGCAATAAAGTTGCGATCTTGTTGCTTTATCTTTGGCCTGTTTCGGGCTATCAGGAAAACTCCAAGGAAAGACAGAAGACAACTGAAAAAAAATAATCATCATCATAAACTTTTTTTCAAAACACAGTCACAAGAACTTTACAATAAAAACAGAATTCACTCAAACACAGGGATTAGGATGAGGTTTAAACACATTCAACAAAACAGAAGAGTAGGCAGCTACAGTAAAATCAAGATATGCTTTATGTTTTAAGAAGAGACTTAAAAGATGGCACCGACTCAGACAGCCTCGAGAGAATCAGGGAGGATTTACACCACCTCACATTCTAATAAGATGCAATTACCAGTGGGTTCTTGAATACTTACCCAAACAGGAACATAAAAATATTCAGTAAAGCCAAGCCTTCGAATTCCTGGTAAAATACTATCCCTGCAAAATAAAAATAAAAAGACCATTAAAATGCATTTCTGAGAGTAGCTGAATATGTAGATTATTTCTAGTGCTTTGTTTGTGAAATGTAGCCCTGAAAATCATAAGCACATTTTACAACAGGATGAGTGCAGTGAGTTTTATTATTAACTGAAGTAGCAACACAGATAATGTTCAGGATTAGCCCTTACTGCATCCAATACAGAACAACTTGCTCTCAGTGACAGTTTCAATATAGGAACGTTGGCAAAGAACAGTTTGTATCTTCACTTTGCCTGTGCTCAGTTCACTGTCCACAAGTCTACAGCTGAGACCTCAGTGTGGAACAAAATAAAAAATGAAAGAAGTCCACCCCCGGATGTTCTTATGCTGCCTTCTTATACATAGGGTATAATACATCAGCAATTTGTTGGTCAGTGCAGTCAGTTGTGGGTTATACAATGGGGGAAATAATTATTTGATCCCATGCTGATTTTTTTATTTGAACAGAGAGAGACAGAATATCAACAAATAGTCCAGAAAAAAAACATAAAATAAAAGTTATAAATTAATTTGTATTTGATTGAGAGAAATAAGTATTTGATCCCCTACCAACCAGCAAGAGTTCTGACCCCCACAGACCAGTTACGTGCCCATGAGGCATACAAATTAGTCCTGTCCCTTTAGGAAAGTACTCCTAATCTTAACTCGTTATGTGTATAAAAAAACACCTGCCACAGAATCAGTCCATTCAAACCTCTCCACCACCATGGGCAAGACCTGCCAAAGGACGTCAAGAACAAGACTGTAGACCTGCAAAGGGCTGGAATGGGCTACAAGACCATCAGCAAGAAGCTTGGTGAGACAGAGACCACTGTTGGCGTGATAATTCGAAAATGGAAAAAATACAAGATAACAGTTAGTGGGGCTCCATGCAAGATCTCACCTTGTGGGGTAAGGATGATTCTGAGATTCTGAGAAAGGTGAGGGATCAGCCCAGAATTACACTGGAAGAGCTTGTTAATGATCTCAAGGGAGCTGGGACCACAGTCACCAAAAAAACCCCCACTGGTAACAGACTTTGCCGTAATGGATTGAGATCCTGCAGTGCCCGCAAGGTCCCCCTGCTCAAGAAGGCTCATGTACAGGTCCATCTGAAGTTTGCCAGTGAACACCTGAATGATTCAGAGAAGTTCTGAGAGGATCTGATGTGATCAGATGAGACCAAAATTGAACTCTTTGGCATCAACTCCACTCACCGTGTTTGGAGGCAGAGAAATACTGAATATGACCCCAAGAACACCATCCCCACTGTCAGACATGGTGACGGAAACATTCTGCTCTGGGGCTGTTTCTCTGCTAAGGCTAAGGGTACAGGAAGACCTCACTGCATTGAGGGGCCGATGAATGGGGCCAAATACCACAGAATCTTGGATCTCAGCAGAACACTGACGATGGGTCGTGGATGAGTCTTCCAGCATGACAATGACCCAAAACATATGGCCAAGGCAACATCAAGGAGTGACTCAAGAAGAAGCATATTAAGATCCTGGAGTGGCCTAGCCAGTCTCCGAACCTTAATCCTATAGAAAATCTGTGGAGGGAGCTGAAACTTCGAGTTGCCAAGCGGCTGCCTCGAAACCTTCAGGATTTGGAGAGTATCTGTTAAGGGAAGTGGACCAAAATCCCTCCTTAGATGTGTGCAAACCTGGTGACCAACTACAAGGAACGTCTGACCTCTGTGCTTTCTAACAAGGGGTTCTTCACTGAGTAGTAAGTCACGTTATATATAACCTTTATTTTGTGTTGTTTTTTTCTGGATTTTTTGTTGATATTGTGTCTCTTCCTGTTCAAATAAACCTACCATAAAAATTATGGACTGTTCATGTCTTTGTGAGGGGGTAAACTTACAAAATCAGCAGGGGATCAAATAATTATTTCCCCCATTGTATGTGTAGGCAGAGAGAGAAACTGTAACACCAAGAGCAGTATCAGAGCAGGAGATTTTCCGAAAAGGTGAGTACAACATTACACGCCCTGTGGCTTTTACCTCCTCTGTGATGGATGTCTCTCCGTATGATTACGGCACATCAGTGCAAAATGGTGGAAAAAAGCTTTTCTAAGAGTCAAACACCAAAAGCTGATGTTTACAGTTGGTGTTTAGAACTGCTGGAACATTTTCTCTTATTACACTCGGCTGAAGGAGGACTGGAAATAGCTTGAAATGACGTCATGTCAGTGGCGGTTGGGGGCAATTTATCCACAAGAAGAATAACAAAAATGGATTTAATAATGTTAGGTCCATTGTCAAAAATGGTTTTAAATTACAGTAAAGTGTTGCAGTTGTATTTTCCCTTCAAGACAAAAATTTCTTTTCAGAAACCCTTATTTTTTTTCAGACTGAACAAAGAACACTGTTACTGACAAGATAATAAAGACCTGACCTAGCAGAACACACATGCTGTAAATACTGTGGGGCTTTTGCAGAACAAGGACTCCTAAGTGGTTCACATATATAGGAGTGAATCACCATCTTGACTGTGTATTACAGTCCACTGTGTTGTGTCAGGAATTGATTTCATCTATTGCAGCGATTTTCGGTGCACACACACAATTCTTACAGGATAAGGCTGATGTTATTCTTTATTTTTCTTATTCCCAACAAATCCCATCAAAAGACCAAAACCAACAGTGTATCAGTCCATCTCTCATTAGTTATTGACTTCCTCTCTGTGGCTCGCATAGCACAGAAAGGCAGCCCACCTGTTCCAACTGAAGACATCAGTCTTTATTTTACAGGTCTGTAATTTTTGTATAATTTTCTAATACTTTCTGAGAGGTTTTGCAGAAAGAATGACTGAATTTTAAACAAATTACAGAAGAAATACGATTGTCCTTGATGGAAATGCTATTTTTCAAACTAAATCAAATTTTCATTCATTTGTGATGATCCTCTCCACCCTGCCTACTTGTTTTCCTTGCAGGTGCTGGAGGTGGCCATGGCAGAGGGTCATCAGCAGAGTGGCAGCACCTGGGCTCATCAGGTCCCGTGTGCAAGTGTTCCCCTTAAAAGCCCTGTTAGAGCTCACTGGCTGGCTCTCTGTAGATAAATGTCCAAATTTTGCAGGTTCAGTTGACCTGATTAAAAGATTCTTTCCTGTAATTAGAACCAAATCACCATAATTCTCTCAAGAAAGCTTTTTTTTATTTTTCATTTAGCCATGCTAGCAGCAAGGCAAAGTTTCTGTTGGACCACTTGGGTCAAGATCAATTATTTTAACAATAGGGCCACAAGGCCTACTGGTTGATGACCACATACCTGGAAAACTAATGACATTCCCATCAGCCTCAGTTGTGCTTTGTGGTTACTGCTACTACAAATGTCAGCATGTTAAGACCAGATGCTAAACAGAGATGGTGAACATGGTAAACATTCTGCTAAACACTAGCATGTTAGCATTGTCAGTAGTGCAACTTCATAGAGCTGCTAGCATTGACCTGTTCTTGGGAAAGGCCATGGTTGTTTCCTAAAACAACTGTAAACCTGGAGAACTATAGTTAGCAAACTCTACTCAGCATGAATGAAGTGCAGTATGCATTTATATGGCACAATGATGAGTCTGACAGCAGTCAAAGAAACATATCACCCAGTGCAACAGTGTGGTTTAATCATTTTTGGACAACAGTAAGCTACATCAGGCTATGCAGGAAAGACCAGTAGCCTATGTGATCAATTCACTGTTGGTTTTGGTCTTTTTGTGGAAAAACACAGAGAATCACTTGTCTTATCCTTTAAACAGGAAACACAATAGAAGCTTAACCACAGAAAGTGACAGATTTATTATTGACAAACCTGCAACAATGGCACTTGCGGTGAAAAACACAAAGTTGATAGGAACCACCTCTGTGGCATCAAACATTTTCATTGCCTGATTGAGAAATCTGTGGAGAGAGAGAAGAGGGTTTGAGAGGTGCAGTGAATACAATGACCTTGGTTACAGAGGCACTTTGTCGCAGCCTATTCATTCATCATAATTCTGAAGGTACAGTGTCACCATAGCCATCATTTTCCCCGGTTTGTTCAGAAACTGGAAACCCAAAATTGCATCTAGTATGTGGCAAACATAAGGGATGTCAACAATAATAATAAAAAAAAAGGAGCCTGAAAGAGAGAGGAAAAGGAAGGTACACGATAAATACAGAGTGAAAACCTTGACTAACTTGATCTGGAAGGCACAGGAGGCAACCATGATGACAAGCATTACGTAGAAAATGGGGTAGATGAGCTGCAGCTGGCCTTTTATCGACTCTGTGATCATTCCTGACACAGCTTTGACTGAGATGACTGTCAGAGAGGCTGTAGAAACACAGAAGCAACAGATCACTTCAGCATTTAGTTGTTCAACTTGTAGCAATGAAGAACTTCCTCACTGGTTCATGCTGATTTGTGGAGGTGTTTGATTATCTCTCTGTGAGTTGTGGTGAATTATTTTCTTCCATCGTGCTCCGCTCAGCTCTTAACAGAAATGATAACAGAGCACAGGTCCATTTTTGGTAGCCAGGCAACAAAGCAACCTCTGACTACCTAAAATGGTTGAATCCATAGCCTCTGCCCTCAAACAGGCAGCTTTTACTTGTTCATACCGAGCAGGGCCACCAGCAGCATCACAATGACAATGTGCTTCACATTCCTCCTCTTGTACAGATAGAGCAGGATGCAAAAGACGATGACCTCTATAAACTGTTGAGAGAGTGTGAGAGAGGGAGAGGGGTTACACAAATCATTAATGCAGGCTCAGTTTCCTCCAACTTTGCATAGAAAATGAAAATCTGAATTGCTCTTGAGTTGTACTTTTGCTGATCATTTTATCTATATAACAAAATGGTGTGTGCAGGAAGTGAGCAGCCTGGTTTTATTCAAACAAATGATCATGGCAGAAAAATGAAATGAATTGCTGGTCTTTAATGAGAAGGGTGCAGGGTTGTCCTTAGAAAGACCTGGCCATTCGTGAGAAATACACCATTTAACATCGTACACAGTTTGAATGAGTCCAAAACTGTTTAATAGCCAGAGTCCTTCCAGATGAAATCATTTGATGATAGTATGACCTCTGGAAATAATGAGAAGACACTGATAGATATTTCACTTTCCTCTGATTAATCACCACCAACGGTTAATCCTGTTCTTGATGGAGGCTGTTCCTCTGCAGGCTGATGAGTATTCACAATGCATTGCCAGTGGAAAACAGCATACCCTTTTACACACCATCCATGTCTGCAGCCAGATGCAGCAAGACTGTCTCAATTTGAACAAATCTGTCCGTCTAGCCATCTGTCTGTCTTTTCCTAATATCTGCTTGAACATTTTTCTTTTGTTTTTTTGTACAAAAGATGCTTCTTTTTTTTTGCCTGTGAGTGTGTTTGCATGATTTCAGCAAAGAGGTCCACATTCAGTGGAATGTGAAATACAGCTGAGAGAAATGCTGTGCCTTGAATAATGGCACTGCTACCCAGGGCACACTGTTTACACTACTGGTTAGCGTACCTGATGAGCTGCTAGCTGTTATCCTTTCAGGTTAATGTTGGCCTGGATTGATGGAGTTTGTGCAGATAATCCGTTGTTCCAAAAATAGTAAAGTGAATATTCAGGATGAGATTTGGCGTGACAGTAATCTAGTGTTTGGTTTGTGGTAGACAAAATAATAGATCGAATCAACACCTATCTAAGGCTCTCAACAAAATCATTATATGCCTCATAGGATTATTTTTTCAGGGGTGATTTTATACATACAACATTTATGAAAGTAAAAGTAAAATGCAAAAAATGAATACATGTCAGGCATGCAATGGGCTACGCATCTTCAGTGGCATTCAAGACGTCTACTAGTAGTTTCATGAATAACAGATCACTGGTGTCACACTTTCCAGTCCAAAATAGAACTTCTCCTTACTACTCACTCTTGAATTACACAAAGCACTGTATTTCTACCAGAGACGTTTAACCTGAAAGGTGGAAAGCACAGAGCTCCCTCTCTCACTCTGCTGCTATCAAGGGAGACCTGGCATCAGTGGAAAAGCAGCAGGATATGAACCTTCTTCTGCTGAAATTTTCCTTCAGAAACACCTGAGGTGTGTTTTTCGACAAAGACTGGTGTTCACATTTGGAGCTAATATTTACATTTTTGTGAAGTACAGGTTTTGAGAGAAGCACTTTGTTTCAGCTCTGTACTTTGTTCCAGATCTGTCACTATGGTAACAGCTATGTTTATGCCATCCCTGCCGGAGGCAAAATTAGAGCAGGAGAGGACATGGGTGAGTGTTAATGCACTTGCAGACCATAAGGTGGGGGCAGATTTTTTTTTAAACACTGAAAGTAAAAACATATACAATCTTAGTTCTATTGGAAGGAGAACTGAGCTCGTTCCATGTGAGCTAGACCACCAAGTAATACCAGAGATCTTCCACGGGTGAGAGAATTAATCACATCATTCACTGAGTTCAAGTTATTAATCAACTGTACTTCAACAGTTTGACTGAGGATTCATAAATGTTTTATACTTTAATTAACCTTTAAGAGTTGTCATCCTCTTGCTCCTCTCCACAGGGAAGTTAAAGGTTGGGTTAGGCTAACTAACAGCTGCAGTGACATGTTTAAGGGTATTTCAAGATTAATTAACAGTCTCCCATTTGGACTTTGGCTGAGAAACAGTAGCTCAAAGAAAAAATGAACATGCTTACACATAATACACACAGTATTACTGGACTCAGGTAGGAGACTTTGACAGAAATACATACAAGGTAAAGCAGGAAGTGCCAGCTGACGGCATAGTACTGGACCAGATGGGCTGTGATGTGTGTGGAAGTGTGGGGGGCAAAGGTCACCAGGAGATATGTTCCTGTTATTGCCAGGGTGCCACCTATGGAGGAAAGAGAGCAGAGAGTGGTGAGATTGTGGGTTCCCTACAGCTCACTTTACATTGCTACTCTTGGTGTTGTAAGAGTGACCATCCTGTTTCTACATTATATGTGATTACAGAAGTTGCACGGTTTTAAAATGCCTATTTTCCAACTCTGAACAGCTAATATATAGAGAAATAATCATAAAAATGGTGATCACAGTGATTTAAAGTGTCACTGCAAAACATTTTTATCACTTAATACGTGCACAACTGCAGCTGTTTCTAATCAAAAACATCAGTTTTCAACTGAGAGCACAGTATTCAGACCATAGATTCAGGCATATGACTAGTTAAGTTGTCTCTTTGGTTTGATGTGTA
>JBBMJY010000025.1:21269354-21300323 GCA_037833715.1 Toxotes lorentzi
GTCTGTTCCTGCAGACAGGGTACTGCTGAAAAACAGAGCTTGCTCAAATAAATAAAATAAATATTTTACAAATAAAACATTCATACCAATAAATGTCCCTAATATGTTCTTATCTCATAATGTCACTCGGCAATTACAAGACAATAACAAAACGCCAAGGATTTATCCACTAAACCAACAATGTGCAGAGCTGTGTGGTGCTGATATGAATTTCCAGTCTAGCAGATATAATTATCATCACTGTACTGACCACCACAATCACACCATTTAGCTCCAGACTCTTCAAACTGTTGTGACAAACAACAGCTTTTCATAAAACAATAATGAGATAGGTCTGTTGAGTACATTGTGCCCATTGTTTCCAATACCTGAAATGAGTTTTCTAAGCCAAACTGAAATATGTTTCCTTTGTCACAGGATTTTATTTTCACACTTGAGACCATCTGTGAAGTCAGTTCGATAAATCTAAACTGAAGATGTTACTTCTCAAGTGAAAGCTGCAATCTCGTGCTACGATCTCGACTGAGTGTTTGCTTACCAACGATGTCAGAGGCCCGCACCGTCTCCTTCAGGAAAACCACAGATATGACGGCACTAGCTGGGAAATGAAAACATATTCCAGTTATTGATTTACCGATTTGAATTATAGTGTAAAAGCAACTTGCTCTCTGTTTATGATAATAATGAATGTTTATCTCCTTGTGACAAAAACATAATTGGTGTTCAGCCATTTGTTGTAACCTTATATTCTGGATTTTTTTTAATAAAAAAAAAACTAATAGACTGATTTTTTTTTAAATTAATTAATCACAAGCAAGATCTGATACTTGACTGAATACTGACTCGATAAAACCATTACATCAATAGTGTTGCAGACAGACAGCAGTGCTGGCTACAAAGGCAGTATGCAGGCAGTATGCAATGTGAGATCACTGTAATTTCCCAAATTACACAAACACACAAGCACCTAGTCATTCACATGTGCACACAGTGATACTATAAATGCATACATTGTATAAATGTATGTCCACATGAATAAATGTTCATGTTGATCAGCATAATAAAACCTGTCATCGTGCTTAGATTAATGGAAACCATTAGGACTTCATAACACCAGCATCAAATTACAGCAAAATGCTGTTCCATGCCACATTTTTCATGAAGCCATTCATCAATATCATTGTCAAAAACTACGACGCTGAAAAGCAATCAGCCTCACATGCGATAAGCATCAGATTAGTCTTCTTAATGTTTCCCCGGGATATGCGCCGAACCGAGGGAGACGAATAAACATCCAACATTTGGCTGTCACAGAGACGGATAGCGACGAAGACAGATCTGCATGCAGACACACAGACATGCCGATAAACAGGCCGTTACACAGAGGGATGGCAACACAGGTGGACTAACTGCCTCAGACAGAAAAACAAACTGACAGGGAGGTAAACAGATATGCAGCTGACAGCAGCCTGTCACAGAGAGGAGATCAGTTTACATAACACACTGAGGATGCCATGTTGGAGGTCCTCAAAACTTAACGACATTACTGAGTGGAGTGAATTTTGCATCAGCTATGTTGTTATATAGTCCCACCAATATTTCAGCAGAGCCAGCTGTGGCAGCTGTGCTTGCTGGAAGATTTTGGACTCAACTGCAGTGAGCCACCGCCAGACAGTGAGCCAGACAGGTGTGCAGGTGATGGCACTCAGACAGACAGGTTAACTGAAGACAGAAATGGATGGAAAATACTGAAAAAAAAAAACAGACAGGCAGTTTGAGTTTGTGTGGAGGCTCTGCTTCCATCATAAGGAGATTAGCTACAGAGCATAAACAGCTCAATATGTCAGAGACACACAGCGTCTCACACATGGGATTACTGTGGTGTGGTGGCATGACAGACAGGTTCTCAGGATGTTAAACACTGACTGTACAGCTAATAAAGCCAAAGCAAGAAAAGCTTTACTATACACAATTATGCTCAATGGCTGTAGCTATATAGAACATGATGCTGATAGAGTGTCTATCAGAGGAGACATGTGAGACAAGGGATGGATGTACATGATGTCGCAAGGACGTTACTGTCAAACTGGGAGTTTATATAGACTCCTGGTGGTACTTGGATGAAACAGTCTGTTTTTAAATATTTCATACTGCGAGCATGTTCGCATACACATTTAGGACTCAAGTCTTTGCCTCTGGGACCAGCTGGATCTAACAAGTAACCATAGCAACTCCATACAAAGTGATATTCACACGGCTTGATAAAATGAGAAATGTGGCAACAGGAACCTCTGGGGTACAGAGTTCTGTCACTGCCCCTGCGTGTTTATGAAGGTGTGTGTGTGTGTGTGTGTGTGTTTGTGTGTGTGTGTGTGTCAGTGCTGCCCCTCTATGTGCTCATTATCAGTTGTGCAGTAATGGGAACTGGCTGTGGGAAAACACACCACGTTCAACATTCTTTCAGCACATGAACAGACATGAACAGATGAAAGCACAGGAAGTCTGGTTGTCTTCTCCCAGAGAAACTCTAAAGTATATGTTCACAATGTCACAAATGACACAATGTAGCGACTTTAGAGAGTATTTGAACAATAGAAGTAATGTTATAATACAGAGATGTAATAAAAAGTTCTAGCCTGAGTGACAAACCAAACTTTGGGAAATAAAACCATAGCAACCATGGTATGCCTTTATTTTCATAACTTTCAAGATTTAAAAAACAAAGATGTGTTTGTATTGGAAAACCTGACTGCTTCTCACTGTGCTAAACAACACATCTTTGTCAATGGCACAGTGCTGCAGGTCTGACATCTGCGAATGATGCGGCTGCAGTGTGTGAATCTGTTTTGTTTTTTTTTTCACCATGCCAGCCTCCCTCGTCTTTTGCATGTGATGACATGGTATCTAATGGGGAGAGCTGATACTCTGCTCCATACAACAGCATCTGGGATGATGCTGTCATTCCTAATAGAGACCGATGGGTTCTGTGGATGGGGACAGTAGTAATTGCTCTCCACGGAGCGTCGGAGTGCCAGTGTGACATGCAGGGACAGGCGTGCGACAGCAGTAGCATCAGCTGTCGCGATCCTGTCCCTTCTCTCCTCTGCTTTCCTCTCTGTATATATCTCTACCTCTTGTCTTATTTCATTCATGTCCTTTTTCTCCTCTCCTCTGCACTCCTTCCTCTCACCTCACCTTCTTGTCCCCTCCGCGTCCAACCTCCTTTTTCTTCTCTCGTCAGCCCACCCAACCACTTCAACCCACCTCTTGTTTACTCACCCAAGGCCTCCTGCTATCTGCCCACCCGTCCCACCCCTGATGCGATGAGCCTTCACACAGCTCTTGGAAAATAGGCACAACAGCGCCGCAGGAAGAGTGTGTGTGTTAGACCTGGGTGTTTTTACACGCCGGGTGTTTTTATTCTTGCATAAGTGTGTTTTCTCATTTGCGGCCAGTGTGAGCCAGCATGAGGTGAAGAGGTGGAGTCAAAATGGCAGACAGCAACCTGCACATTTTCCCCTCAGATCCACTTATTAGCTCCAAGGACGACAGACCGTGTCACGGCTGCAGACGTCTCCCTCTCCTTTACCTTCCTTTCACCTCTTCATTGCTGGCTTCATTAATTCTTTAAGACTCTCCTTCAACACACGTTTGAGCCGCGTATTATTCACGGATACTCCAATTCAGTACAAGTCTCCAGCAGTCAGTGGCTTTTATAAGGATAATGATGATAGTAAAATGGAAATGAGCACAGTTAATACCTGTGGCTTTAAAGAGAGTCATTATCATTTCAGGTTTACACACACCGTCACAGCACTGAGAGGTTACTGCTTTTAACAGAGCACAGTACAGAAGTGCGGTTATTGTCACAAAAGCATTTCATAAAATAATTGCTCACTGAAACAAGTACAACAACGCACAGGAAACTACAATGAACAAGAGACGCAGCCTTCTTAACAAGATTTGCGGTTTCGTTTGGTGCTTTATTCAAACCATTCATCCACTTACGAGACATGGCTATAGGAAAATCGTTTGGAGTGTTATGGAGCGGGTAATAGCTGTCATTAATATCCATGACTCACCACCACCTCTGGCGCTGTGAGTGATGGGTGGCGGGAGGTAAGAAGTGAACCTATTCAATATTTAACCTGTGTTTAGAGTGTTTGCACTGAGCAGCTGCCAGCTGTAGCAACCAGGCAGGCTTTGTTTTGATTGGCTAATGACTCCGGCTTAGTTCATGACAGCTTTCATTCACACAGTGGGCTGTAAAAATGATAATTTCTGGAGTAGGCTGTTGTAACAACTGGACTTCTTGAATAAACCATAAAATTTGAAGAGTAGGAATTTACACATTCATCTTCTGGGTGCTGGATGTAAACCAGGAAGTGGAAGAATAGATAAAAATACTACATGCACCTTCATTGACCTGCTGTGACCATAAGGTCTTCATCGGATGTCAGGTTTTTAAAAAAATCATTCTCAAAGCAACAGTTGGAAATTTCTTTTTGAAGCATGTTTCTGTAAGAGTGAGAGACTCCACAGAATAAGGTGAAGACCTGTCAGCCTTGCAGAGCAGGTAGATGTGTAGCTGGGTTACACAAGAGGGAAAAACTGGAGGAGAGCTTATTTGATGGCAAATGCCTCTTTAAGGAGCAGGATGTCCCAGTCCCATTTATTGTGGTCAATTATTTCTGTGCTTTTGTATCTTGGTCATAGATCAGTGGTTCCCAATCTGGGGGTCTGGACCCTTTAAAGGGGTCATAAAATGATTAACATTAATACTTCTTTAGATGTTCCTCTCATTTTTGCTTTTAAATTACTGAATAGTTTTACATTTTCAGGCCTATAAAAAAGTTATTCAGATAGAACAAAACATTGGTTGACCTGATAAGCATTTACCTGAATGATGAAAGAGAAAAAACAAGTAGTTAACACAAGCTGTTTTAGGGGTCACAAGCCAAAAAGGCCGGGAGCCAGTACATTAAATGAAAGTACAGTCCAGACTATAAATATTTGAACAGTTACATATTTTTTGTTCTTCATGTGTTCATCATGCCAAACTGAATGTGCTTCAACACATTCATATTTAATATTCTGTGGAAAATCCTTTGCAGTCAGTGACTGCCGGAAGTCCTCAACCCACAAGATGAGTTCACTGTCAGTTCTGTCATTACTGCCTGGACATGTAACATGACATACAACAGATCTTTTAAATAAAGGTTCCCAAAGGCAACAGTGAGAATTACCGGGTGCTCACGGTTATGAAGTAGTAAACTCCAGGTGAATGCAAGGTGCTCCAGAAGTTAGATCCTTCCAAATTTCTGACAGAGATCTCTTAAGAGTTTGTTCTCTAACTTTTTGCAGTAAACTGCAGATGCAGGTATTAGTATGTAATTTTATGGCACTGCTACAGAACGGATTCCCATGACAGATCTGTATTCAGAAATCCTGCAGCACCAAGACATTCTGCTGGGCTTAAATATGGACCTGTCTACCATTTAGAGGAAAAACTGGAGAAATCCTGACATGTCCATGTTTTCCTGATGAGTAACCATCTATATATAATCTATAAAAACCTATGTTACTGTCATTTCCTGAGTCTCTGTTTAGACATTTTAGAAACATACAGTATATATATTCTGTATAGGTCCCATTCTGCATTTGCACCAATAGTGCATTTGAGCAAGTTTTTTTTTTTGAGAGACATCACACTCAAAAGTAAAACCTTTGCAGTACATAAAGTAAACACCTGGCGTGAAGAGGCCTATTTATGACAGGATCAGAGAAAAAGAGCACACTTCACATGGCAACACCGCCTGTCATTCCCAGAGGAAGCAACCTTTCATCCTGCCTTCATGCATGGATAATGTATGAGGGGCAAAAGGGTAACACTTACCTATGACAGACACACAGCCCAGTGGGGCTATGAGTGATGCTGGGGCAAAGCCGTAGGCAGCAAAGTTCCCCAGTTCCCCAATACCCATGAGAACAACACCAAACCACCACATCACGGAAGTGTAATAGGGCTTGGAGCCACGCTGAGCCTGACGAACGTGGGCATATTTCTGTCGGGGAGAGAGGGAACAGGAGCCTGAAGCAAGACTCAGATTAAGTGGATCCAATTACTGGAGAGCTGAACAAGACAAACTCAAACATACGCTCCACAGACATTAATAACTTATATAGGCAAATACACAATGCTTGACAAAATAAGCAATTTAAGAGATAATACAGCGTCACAGTGGCTGCTGCACAGTTTTAAACACAGCATAACACACTGCTGATTAGCATTTCATCTCAGAAGAAGCATGACACCAATTGAGCAAATCAATGAGGTGGGAAGCTGTACAAGGCAAAAAGCAAATGTATAGTCCATAATCATTACTAGTTCTGTGTCTGCAAGCTTACACTGCCTAATAGACATCAGCTTAGTCCAGCACTTTGTCACATTCGGTTAAAGCTCGGCCTCTCAGTCTGTCTGCTGCTGCCCACTGAGCCCTCAGGTGCTGCACCTGCTTTTGATTTTCCTAAACAAAGTGTAATTTAACTACAGACTTTATTTTGGTGAATCAATAAAGTGTGCAGTAGAAAAAAACTCATCATTTTAGACTTATTAGATCACAGTCTAATAATAGTAAAGCCTCTCAGTCTGGTAAATGTTAGAGGTATAATGTTGCATTGTGGTGTAATAATAATGAATTACATATGTTTACTTGGACTGATCATTTAACAGCATGGAGCTCAAAACAATGGCAAACTCTTCACTTGACCTCGAGCTGATAAAAGCGTCAGAAGTGCATTATATACACTTTTAGACAATAATTAGTAAAATAAACAGGTCCAGACACAAAGTGCAAAATATTTGTTGTTTGAACATATTGGACAAATGTGTTTCTAATCACTGTGTCAAAGTGAAATATATTGCTAATGCTTAGACGTTCGCTTTGATTGATTTGAATTCAAATAGGCTTATTAGAATGAAATGCACAGCCACTTTTGTTGTCTGCTGCACAATGCCTGCTGTGAATATGTCAGCAGACCACACAGTCAGTGCACATTCACTAAAATCCAGATGAACACATACAGAGTTTGCAAAAGAGAGAGCAAACTGTCAGGAGAAAGCTGCCTAGCAATACTCAGAGAGTTGAAAAATGACTCTTTACAGGCGTTAAGTGCCTGCTGTGTGCCGAGCATCTGCTGTGCTGCTGGATTCCAGCACCTCGTACCTGTATGTTGAGTGAAATGCTGATGAGGACATTCCCACATATAGAGATGATGATTCCCAGGAGATAGGTCTGTGGAAACAAACAGTAAACAGACAGAAGATTAGGTGATGCTCTACTTGTCACACAACAATTATAAACACCCCATAATACTCCCGGCAAGTCTTCCTGCTGTCACATCTGTCACTTCCATGACAACCACAGAGAGAATTGTTCCATTGGTGCTCTGTTTAAGGGCACTACTGTGTGTGTCTGTGTGTGTGTGTGTGTGTGTGTGTGTGTGTGTGTGTGTGTGTGTGTGTGTGTGTGTGTGTGTGGGCTCCTGTGGAACAGAAGCCTCTAAGGTCTATAATATATATATATATATATATAAGGTAGAATCAAACTCTCAGTTCTCACACACTCACATGCAGTAACACAACAAACACAGACATTTAACACAAACAAAAGCACAAACACAACCACTCCCTCACCATCATAACTCTCCCATTACATATGACACCTAACACATGCAGAGGTTTGGTAATGGAACTGGGGCGATGTAGACTGTATTGTCGGTAGAAGCTGGTAACATGGGAAAGACTGAAGCGTCTCAGTAGCAAATTATAACAAGACTAAGAGTCTGCTGGCTGTAGACTCCAGATGCTAGTGGCTCTGTAAGGCTGTAAGAAGGCACACCTAGATGCTAACATCAGCAAAGTCAGTAGGGCATCATACTCTGGAGACCATGATGGTCTGTACAAAATCTCATGACAATCCACCCAGTTACTGCTAAGACATTTCAGTCTGGACCTAAGTGGAGCGACTGATTGACACTGTTGTTCCTAAAAGGCATTTAAAGCTCTTGACAAATTATGCCCCCCACAAAAATACCTTGTATCCTGAGATTCTTATTTTTCCATTTTTGAAAATGTACACAATGCCACACGGCCCCTCTAATACCAGGAAAAAGATAATGTGGACATCTTCTCTCAGCAGGAGCACATAGTTGGTGTTTAACTGATGGAAGGAGAAACAGGATCTGTTCGCCTTGAGTGTTTCAAGAATACGCTGGGCTGCTTTCCCCCATATGCTTGGAAAATTATTGCCAAGAGGAAATTTAATTTTAGGTCATAAACATACTGGTGGCTGTGGGCGGACAAAGTTTACAAAGAAATGAAAGCGCACAGTGGGGGTGGAATGTGAATGACGAAAATCTAAAGAAAGAAACTCAATCACTGTAAAAGAAGTAACAACAGCCAAGCGCGTCCAAGTGTTTATCCCTTGAAAGAGCATTATGAGAGCGATGGAGGGTGGGGAGAAATAGAAAGGGGGTATACAGTGTTGGGAAGGTAAAACAAAAGGATAAGAGGCAAAGCAAGAGGTAGGAGTGAGCTGGAGGATTGAGTGTGAGAGTGTACAGCATAGAAAGAGAGGAAACAGCAACAAGAGATTAAAAAACTCAGAGCAGAGAGAGTCAAGTTCACGTTCAGGGGTCCATTCTGGGAGATAAGGCAATAATATCCATCTGTCACAGTTGACAATGAGATAACAGCACTGTGGTCAAATGATACCAGAATGAATGGAGTGTAAATTAATTCCTCTAGACTCCAAACACAACAGCTGATCACTATCACACAAACCAGAGGTCGTCTATCGCTCTGTCAGAACACGTTACAGAACGTCATCGGTGAAAATATGAAAGAACATCTCTTTGCAACGCTGAAAGGGTAGAGCTGTCATTACAGCTTATTTTTAAAGTCTTAAACAAAAGCCAAACCCCATTTTCTGGACACAGAAAATCGCCATAACCCACGCTACAGTGAAGGGTGCAGAGGAGCGCCACACAAAATGATCCTTCCACAGGACTCACAGGTTTAATAACCTTTCTTTTAATGAGACCAGCAGTGGAACAGGGTCTCATCTGCAGGTGTGTTTTATCGTGGCGGAAAATATGACACTGGAACCACAGAACTAATATGTACTGCACCACTGATTTTGGCTCTTAGCATGGCTCTGTGTGCACTCAAACAAACCTTTAAGTATTCAAGTGTTAGGACACCAAGAAAACCACATTTATAATTGTTGGAAGCTCTGGATCAACTAGATCAACATTTTCACTTCCTCCAGATCTCCAAAGTTCTTAAGCTGCTGCACTTCATTGCTTACATATGATATCTATCTGATGTAATATCGGCTTTATTATGATCAGACTTTTGCTGAACTCTTTTAGATTGTTTTGGAACTCTTTCTGGACTGTCTGGATCTTGTGGCTTCTTTTGAACTGGTTTTGAACTGTAGTGGACTGAAATCCTTTTTATTACGTATCGGTTCCTGGTTCTTCAGTAATTCCTGTTTTTTATGTTGAAGGTTATGTTACTCTGCTTTTGTTTTCTTGAGTTTTGGTTTCCTGTCTTTGTCTTATTTCCTGCCTGTGCTGATTGTCTGCCCCGGCCTTATGTGATTCACCTGTTGTCTATTACCCCTCTGTATATAAACCCAAGGTGGGTGGCTGGGGGATACCAATGTTCTGTTGTCCAGAAAATGACTATGACCCACGCATGTCTTATTTTGGAGTTCAGTTCTTCACTGATAAAACATGTTATAGAAATACATCCATGAGACCTATGGAATAATTATGATAAATAATAATGATAGAACACACCCGCTGACACACCCTGTCATTGTAGCCTGTGGCTGAGTGTTTGGTGATACAGTGATGGCTGTAACACATCCACATCCACTGCCATAGGATGTGAAGTTCATCAAAAGAAAAGAAACACATAGTAGAAGAGGCTTAGCTGCTGCTTTCCTTAAACCTACAGCCCGTTTTCAATTAGTTTTGACTTATCTGATCATCACACAAAATAATTCCATCCAACAGGCAACTTTACAGTAAAACCACTACTCTTTATTGCATAACACAACTCATCATCTCCTCACCAGCCTGATAAAGAATTTAAGCTGAGCGGATTTATGGGTAATTTATGGGCAGTTTTAAATTCAAAATCACCACGCTCAGTCCAGTCCTCTCCTCTATTTCACAGTCTGCCTCTGTTTTGTCTTCGTCCTCTGCTCCACATTCACCTTGACACCAAGTCTGATGAGTCCACTGACCTGTAACACACCTACAGCAGGGATGGCACCACACCAGAGGTAAACAGGATTCTGACTCCAGTGTGTGTGTTTGTCTATTTACCGTGTGTGTGAATGTGTGCGATGATTGAAGTTTGTCAGAGGTAAACAGGATTTAGGAGGAGGTGGGGAACAGATGGGCGGCTTGATGATGAGTTTCCTTGGGGACTGATATCACATGAAGGTAAAAAGTGTGTGTTAGTGTGTGTGTGTGAGCAATGAAGGACTAGATCCTCAAACGCTGAAGCCTACAGACAGAAAGAGACAGTGAGAGCGTGATGGGCCGACTGTATAAGACTATGACTACAGCTCTGTGGTAATTCATGACCAGACAGACGGCGTCATCCTTCAGGCCAGCTGTGGCCTGTTCACTAAACCAGGATCAATAACCCTGTCAAGCTTTACAGGACAGAGTGTAAGTGGCCCGCTGCTTTGCTGTTACTGAGCCCTTGAGGAGGCTGCTGGTTAATACTGAGAGGGGCCAGGGGGTAGAACGAGGTGTTTGACTCTCTGTGTGTGTGTGTCTGTGCTTGTGTGAGAGAGAATGAAAAACAGTGTATTTAGAGTACAAGGTAGTGGATGTACAGCCCGAGGATAGTTTATTTCACAGATTTCACACAGGAGATGTAGCAATTTGAAGTGTGGGGAGGGATTCATCTCACCTTTTATTGGATTCATTCATGTCAGTATAAGCTTGCCAGGTAAATTCAGCTATAATCACAGTAAATTGTTCTTTGCGTGTTTGTTTGTTTGTTGTCTCAGTGTTGGTGAAAATTGAAAGCACATGCATTTTCAGTGTGTTGCAGTTTTCAGTACGGGTGGTCACAGCGGGAATCAAGCACCTCGCCCAGACAGCAGGAGCCTAATGTTCTACCCACCGAGGGAGACGAATCCCCTAAAGAGAGTGTGAGAGAGAGGAAGCAGGGGAGAGGCAGAGAGAGAGAGAGAGGGAGAGGCATAAGGAGAGAGTGAGAGAGAGTTTTCCTGTCACAGGAAGAGCAAACAAAGCAGTGGAGGCAGGCGAGGCCAGTACACTGGGAGTGCCTTTGGCTTGACAGCTTACTTAGCAAACATTACGCACTTTACCCAAGGAAAGCAAGACACTTCACAACAGAAGGCTCTGTATGCTGCACTATACTGGGGCGTGTGCTACTTTGGATTTCACCACTAATGCTTTACATTAATGAATAGTTTTATGCTATTAAACCTCTCTATACACTAATGGGTCATACACACAGGTTGAAAGACATTCACTGAATCAACAGGGTCAGTTTCTCAGTTAAGTATTGTAGTAGTGCAGTATTGTATAATCACAGGTATAAGCAACTGGCCTAATGTAGCAGTACCTCCTGTGGTTGCATCTAGTTAGGAATTAACTGCGACCCAGTGCCCTTGCTGGAG
The DNA here is from genome assembly GCA_037833715.1 of Toxotes lorentzi. Classification (NCBI taxonomy): domain Eukaryota; kingdom Metazoa; phylum Chordata; class Actinopteri; family Toxotidae; genus Toxotes; species Toxotes lorentzi. The sequence continues at coordinate 21,281,093 of JBBMJY010000025.1, forward strand.
GAAGTCTGGATCAGCACTAGTGCCATGCACACAAATTTTGGGAGGGTTCATGTGCCTAGTTGGGCTGAATTCAATATCAAGGATTTGGGTTTTAGTACTGATGTTTTGATCTCTCTGGGTAATTTGTGCAAAGGTTTGTGTAAAAGAGAAATGTATCACCTGAAGATTGTCAGGCCTCTGTGCATTATGAGTACCTTTACCTTTGAAAATGTCAGTATATTTTACTAATAATTCTTCTTCACCTTTATTAATTACTGTTTGAAAGCAGGACATCTGGTTTTATTTTTAATTTGCAGTATTGCTAAATTTAGCAAAATAAAAAAATCCATGTCTATATTTGGCCAGTTATCCAGTTGTTTTAGGGTGGACGTCCTCTGTAATTGTAGGATCGTTCCAGGCCAGCCAAGTAAGAAAGCTGATTATACTCCACCTTTCTTTCAGCTTTTTTCCAAAATGCAATTAATTTGTTACAAAGGAGGGATTCAGTTGCACAAAATGTCACCAGAGAACAATTGACACCAAAGACCTGACAGCCTAACTGGCAAACAACACAGAACATGGTGATACAGACTCTGAATAGCATGGTTAGTGTTTAAAGCTGCTGCCAGAGTCTTAAGAAAGAGCAAAATTACTGTGAGAATCTGAAAAGGTAATTGGATTCTTTAACCAGCCACTGATAATGATTGTCAGGAAACTAGGCAACAGATCAAAGAAAGATCCTAGTGTTCTTTAACTCAGCACAGCAGCACTGCAGCACAGCTGCGGCAGCAGTTGAGCAAGTTTGAAAATCAGTATCAACAAACACAAACGCCAGCACAAACTCTGTGCACCACACCAACACATTCATCATCACAGCATAGTCACAGGTGTCAAATTTGGTTCACTACAGTTTATCTAAGTTTACTGTTTTGCGGTGAAATCGCTGCACTTCTGCATCTTTTACTCAAACTGCAGTCGCTGTATTGAGTAAATTCTTTTGCATAAATGTCGGAGACTTTACATAAGGTATGCACCAATGAAAATGTTGTTCAGTGTATAGTAGGACTGCACTGAGCATTAAACTCTGAACACATTTGTTTGAGTCATGTTTTACCTGAAACAGAATTAATATTCTTACTGTGACCCCAATCCTGATCCCTACATCTGACCTTGTAAGGACATGTAACATCCTCACAAAAGCACATGTAAAACTCTGCACGCACACACACACAACTCTTCTGACAATTTTGTCTGAAGTCTGTACTTGCACAAAGTCAACTGTAATCACTGGATCCGACCAAAACACCAAAACCATCTGCAAAACATGTTTAGCTGCTGCACACAGCGTGAATCAGTTTAAATAAGAGCTGAAGTAATAAAAGCTGAATGGGCCTGAGAGCTGACGAGGAGACTGACAGCACTGATCCTCCTCCTCCTCACCACGACACCGACCAACACACAGACAGAAAGACAGACAGCGTGGCCCTTTGTGTCCACTGACAATGGAGGTCTGTCCCTCCCTGGGATGGGCTGATCTCTGGATGAAGCCCTTCAGTTCCTGCTCAGGGGTGGTGGGTACAGAAGAAGCATGGGTATGAGGAGTGTCAGCTCACAGATGGAGGAGAAAGACAGAGAGACAAGGACGGACGGACACATGCTGACATCCCAACCTTTCAGGTTTAGTTTTTATGTTAAGCTATTAGCCTGTCAGTGAATTTCAGCAATCAGCCTGATCCCAGAAAACTCATCTATGTGGCCACAGCAGACTGCCATGCTAACATTTAACTACATGTTGACTGAAGCAAAGTCATTACCATGATCAAGGCCAAGACCTAATATCAAGAAAAGCTTGCAGTGTTTACTGATTAGTACAGTTTCCTGTCAGTATGCAGGAAGGACAAACAGCATACTTACTATTGTTAGAGTCTTACAGGTGGAAACATTAAGAAGACGAAACACAATAATACCATTAATATGAAAATGATTTATTGTCCTGGGAGCAGGAATGTACTCAGCAAATTATCAGGCCAAATGCCCATAAAATGTTCATATACTGTAGCTTGTATACAAGATACACATTTTGGCTTGATAACACTATGAGTGCTATCAGGGGGTCACCAAATATATCTGCTTTCGTCCTCGGACCATGAATATCCACAGTCACGTGTAAATCTGTGAAAAATGACTTTCAGTGTTGTCAGGTGAACTGCCTGAGCAACATAATTCTCCTCAGGACCTTCTGTTAGCAGAAACAGACGAAATATAAACTCAGTAAAATACTGTGGCCAAGTTGGTTGCAGAAGTATTTCTAAACAGTTATTTTTAGCTGTACAGTCTCCCTCACCCACCTCCTTCACCTCCTATAGAAACAGGAGAATCTGCATGAATATAAACAATGTGCCACAAAACAGTTTGAGGCTTAACAACATACAACACCGAAATCTCGTACCTTTAGTTACTAGTGGACAGTAACTAAGGACATTTACTTAAGTACTATACATGGTTTTAAGTTACTTATACTTTACTTAGAACTTATATTTCACATGGAAATATTTATTTTTACTCCTCTACATTTAACCATGTAATGAAGTGTTTTTACATTGTCGTATTATCACTTTCTTAACATTTTCTCCACCACCGGCTTTAGAGCCGCTTCAAGCAACCGTCTCTCAAATAACAGCATACAATGGCTGAAAAATACTTAGATAACATAAGTTGCCAACTGTTACCTTTCATAGTACCTAATAAACTATGTGTATGGACCACCAGGACCATTTATCTGATGGTAATGGGTAACCAAAGGGATCAGTTCTGCTCCATATTTGCAGTCACACCAACACAAATGTTTTCAACTCTGGAAGGCAGTACACTGTGAGACAGACAGATATTGTCCCCTGGATGTTGGGATGTTCTCTGGGATAGTGGGTAGCTTTGGACAGAGGGGGGGAGCTGGGACCATTAGCCAGTTGTTCAGGACTCTTACAGTAGATCTATTCTCTCACAGCCCACCCATGAGCCATTACTCATTACTCACGCCTCTCATTCCTCCTCTGTTACACTCTTTCTCTCTCTCTCTGCCCCCCACTGTCACAAAGAGGAAACGTGGCAGAAAGAAAGAAACACGGGGACAAGGGGAAGATGAGCATGAGGAGAATGTGTCTTTGCATAAGAGTAGGAGGACAGAGGGCTGGCACACACATAGCAGGACACCAGTAAACACACACACACAGTCACATTATTATACGCCAACAGTCATGCACACATTCTGCCCACTAACCTTAATGCACAGATTCAGACAGTCCACTTTACAAAGTTAAAAGTTCAAAAGAAATAAAAGGTCTTTCAACACAATGAGCCATGATCGCTTTACAGAATAGTTGTGACAGGTGCCAACACCAATACATCTCTGTGGTGTCTGGCTTCCTCATCCACACTGAGTGCTCATTACCCAAAGAACCTTAGAGGCTGAGGTTATATTCTGACATCCAAGATGTTTTCAGATCCTAACTTAATCTGGTCTTGGGCATTAGTGTGTAACTTCCAGCTCCAAATGGAATTCAGGGACAGAAAGGGAAAATAAGTAAATAAATAAAAAACACAGAAAGAAATAAAGAAAGAAGAAGAAGATTTTTCCCTCATATCTCTGCAGTATTTGCTCAGTGAAGCTGAACAGCTGAAACAGGTTCGACACATTTTAGATCACACAGAGTAAACACGTTTTCATTTTACTGTTGTAGGATGTATTATAATCTTAAACTTGAGGGCCAAATGTTACTTATGGGCCTCTTATGATAGGAATTTACATCTAACGGGCTCATATAATAAATAGTTTTGTCAAAGAAGTTGGTTTACAAAAATCCACGGTTTTAACAGGATTATGCATCACTATATCTTTAACAACTTCTGAAATAAAAAAAAACCTGTAGCCCGAGTGCCTGAGACAGCGGTTTCAGTTCACACCATGTATGTTCCGTTCTTTCTCTTTTCATATGACAAAACATCTGATCTGAGACCTAAACAAACTCACCCGGAGAGGGTTTTCCAGGATCTCAGACCGGAGAGCTGAGGTCATTTGAGGATCCACATGCAGAGAACTTGAATTCGCCATGTTTTCCTTATCATGTAAGCAGGAAATTATATTCTTCTAGTTCCCAACTCCCACTCTCTTCACATCTTTGTCCGCTGTCCTTCACCTCATCCCATCCCATACATCCCACGTCCCCTGTCGCTTCAGAGCAAACTCAGGGAAAAGTTCCTCGATCTCGCGAAGTGCCGATCAGGAGTTTGTGATGAGTTCAAATGCAGTCGGGAAAATGGAAATTCAATTAACGAAGTTTTAGCTACAGCAAGGAGAGTGAATTGGTGTTCATTACTTTATTCTGGGACATGAATTAAACTACCTGATTTAAATATGAATGCTTTGCTTTGGCCGCAAAGATAAGTGCATGTTGGTGCACCTGCAATAATTTATTTACACATTTATTTAGATGCAGCACTTGTCACGTTATAGAGTGAAGTAAAGTAGAAAAGAACAGAACCGAGATCAGCTGGTTAAAATGCAGGGGTCATATCATCAGGATGTTTCCCACATGTTGTGCTTCCTGCTTTGTGAATTCCGTCTCAAGGTCGGAAGGAGTGACCGCATGGACACAATATTTATAGTGTTTGGGTTGAAATGGGAAAGTGAATTTAATTTTCTGCTTGGCAGTAGTATTGAACCTCCCGGGTCTGTGAATCAGTGGCTAATCTGAGCTTTGCTGAAAGCCACAGAAATTTGGCGAGTGCAAACACAAAGGCCATTTTATCCAGTAGAAAGAGTCTATCACATGTTTTAAGCACTGTCATGGAGTACGTGTGTGTGTGTAGCCTAGATCTTACTATTGAAATAATACCCAGGAATACGTTTAAATAATTTTAATAAATTTACTAATGATGGTGAAATAAAAACATGAATCCAATAAAACATCCCAGGGCTTCCTAAAACTGGACTTCGGGTATTTGAGACCTAGATGTTAAACAAGTTGCCACCTGCTGGGCACATTCAGGATGGCACAGAAATCTGGGTGACAGTCTTCCAGATGGCTGGACAACACATATGATTTAATAGAGTCACGTGATGTCCCACTTGTCAGACTGATGATGTTCTCACCTACAGACAACAGGTGTTTCATGTGTATGAATCGGCAAATTTATTCCCATCCACTCCTCATCAGTGCCTTTGGAAACCTCATCAGCAGCTGAAAGGGAGATGAAAAATGGATCATCATAACAAGCAATGACAAACAAGGCTGGACACATTATGAGGACGGTATCTGATCTCCATTCAGTATATATTATAGCTGTGGGTACGTCCCTGGTCAAAGGGATGAAGTGAGACACATTGTTGTGTTATCTTTTATGGGATCTCACTGATCCGGCTTCCTTTCTGTGAATAGATGAATGATGAACGCTCGTTTGTTCTGGTGCGTTCAGAATAAACCAAATTATCATATGCAGATGGGGCTGCCGATTTCTGTCTGATGTTTGTATTGTATGTGTGCGTATGTAAAGAAAGATTCAATATTTCCTTACACGCATACAAACACATAAATATTGATTTGAGGGCCATGTCTACATTTTTATACTTCCACATAACATTTCATGGTACAAAGGAAATAGCAAATTAAAAATCTCAGTTATTGATACATCATTGTTGATATGGACTCACTCTTTAGGTGTACTGCAGACATAGTATTTAGATGACAAACCTCTCAGAAATGAATGAGAATTTGACTGTTTTGTGTCTCTTTTTTGTTATTTTGTGTCTTTTTGTGAATGTTTTGTTTTTTTGGTTGACTTGGTTGAAAACTCACTCGCTCATAGAAATTCTGATACTAAGACACCTACCTATCACCTTCCCACTCTGGCAAAGTGGGGCACCAGGGGTGGCCAATCAGATTCCACAGGGGGGGTCTGCAGCGCTCTGTGCTCATGTGTGCTGTTGCAGTTTATTGAAGCTCTGTAGCAACTGGATAACCACTATGAACAACATCTATTCAGATTAAAAAGAAGAGGGTAGAGGAGAGTCAGTCAAAGCACAGTTTTAACAGTGTTAACAGTAACTAGTGAATCTGAAGGGCACAGCGGTCCAGCTGTCAAAACTAGAGGAAGCTGAAGCACAGAAATAAATTGCAAGTAGCCATGCAATGCTGTGCCATTTCCTTGTGTGGGCAGACCCAGCACAAGATCTTATTGTTCCAATTATTGTCTGGGAGCTGCCTCTGTATTTAGGTCATTGCTATGTGCTACATATTATTGCTTGACATCATTTAATTAGATTAAAATTAGTGCTCATCATGTCGAGCATGTCAGATGGACACGGGTGTGATGATTTGCTGATACTTCATGTATATGATTGCTATACTGAAACTCACAGTTTTTACTTCTCAGATCTGGAATAAGGAGAATCAGCTTCTCGTGTTTCAATCTGTATTCATTCAGCTCCTTCTGTGTCTGTACATGGTCCTGAGTCAGCCTGCTTTCTCTGCCATAATGATCAGGCCCATTTGATGTGATTACTGTGGTGTGAAGGGGAAGAGTGAATGAAGAATGAATGAAAGCACATTTTATTTCACGTCATAATAAGATGACTAAACAGATTTCCTTTTTTTTTTTTTTTTTTGCTTCTATAGATCTCTCAGGAGACTGCTGGTTCATCCATCACTGCTGGCAGGAATTCGGAGAGAGCTTTGACTGACGGCTTTTGTCATGGATAGAGGGCCATGGCATTTTCCCCAGCGCTTGTGGAGTCCCTCTGAGATGCTTCAGGTGACACCCTTATGTTTTCAGTCAAGGATGAGGTTGTTGAACCTTGACCTCAGATGGAAAAAGATGTTGGAGCATTGAAGCGAGGAAATACGAGTGAAGACTAAAAGAGACAGCAGGTAGGAAAAATCAGTGGATACGAAATGTTAACAGAAGCACATAAAGACAGCGAGGGAGTGGGAAAGAGAGCAAAGGAAGGAGAGAGAACGATATAGGCAGTGTAGCAAAAGAGAGGGAGCAGCAGATTTAGTCGACACAAAAAACTCCTACACACTCTCACTTGAGCCTGCACCTCAGGCTTCGAAGGAGAGAGGAGATAGAGAGATATCCACATCCTCTACTTAATGTCGCTCTTCTTTTCTGTCTCTCTCTCATTCTGCCTTCTCCATCCACTCTTTATCTACCCCTTCCTCTATCTCTGTCATATTCACTCACTTACTAAAAGTCTTGACTCTGATGTGGATGAATGGGCTGATTGATTGTCTCCTCTTGACCGCGTGGGCACGTTTATAGACTATGACATTTGGAAATTAAGACGTCAAACTTCACCCAAATCATGCGATCAATTCGAAATCTACTCTGTTTGATATGAAATCAATTCTGTCCCATGGGCAAACACAGTAGTTTGTTTCTTTTGATTTATGGCCAGAGCTTGAAATTCAAGCCATAGATCATTTTAATACTGAGGACATTTTATTTGCTCTGTGTAATGTTCTGCCATCGGGGCTGAGACACAACAGTGAGACTGTCTGTTGTTTTATAGATAAAATTTATACTGAGGTTCCGCAAAAGTCTCCATCAAAAGATATGAGATGTGAAAGAGAGCCTGCTGATTTAAAATGCAGGAGGAACCAAAAAGATTCTGAATACACACTTTCCTCTTCCTTCACTCAGGAACATAAAAGCAAAAAGCCTGCCCAGCCACTGACTTTAATTGTTCATTGAACAACAGTTAAGTAGAGAAAGGCTCATTCTTAACGTTACAGTACATTCTGTGTTACTTAATGCTTCCGCTTTGTGCTCCATTGTGTTTATTTGAAAGTTGGAGTTTCTAGTTACTTTTAAAACTGATATCATCAGTGTCATGGAGGTGCACCTATCAAAGCGTCTGACAAGGGCCTGGTGTGTTCAGTCAGCTTTATTGGAGCAAACCAAACAGACTGAGGAGAGGGGGGAGGTTGGAGGGAGTTGCGTTGTGTTTGGTTTATTGTTTTGTTTGTTATTTATTTGTTTTGGGGTGTGGTAATCTAAGTAAAAAGTAAATATTAATATGTTCTTTCTGTTTAAAGGTAAAGATTAGCTGCTGTACATAATGCATACACTAACGGCAGTCTTGAAGACACCACCCCTTTTGTATTTATAATGGCTGGTGTTGGTGCCTTATATACTGGGTGGATGTCAGTTTGTTGTTAGGTCCTGGGTGTGGGCAGGGGGAATCTGTGTCACCCTCCACTGCTGTGGATTTGTTTGTAATGTAACAAGTCAGTAAAAGACAGAGCTCTGCCAGAATTTAGATGCTGTGCTTCCTCCTGCTGGTGGTACATCTCAGTGGCTACTGCCATCCTGAGTTAAGTGAGGGGCACTTCACCAACCAAATCTTACAATCATGATTGCAGCTCATGAAATACAGTGTATTGTTAAAGATTAAGCCTGTAGTTCCCAACATTTTTGGTTTGGGGCTCCTTTACAAAACAAGCTGTATCTGATTGGGGCCTCTTGGCACATATCAGATGTCTGTGCTCTGTTAGTAGTTCCAGCAAAGAGACATTTAAACTCTCCCCTTTAAACTGTCTCAGGAGGTCTCAAAACGTACTCCAGACCTAAAGAGGTGGAATTATCCAATGTTCTATAAATAAACAATATTAGAGAAGCACATATTAGAGAAAAGTCCAAGAAATGGAATTAAATGTGTGTAGTAGAATGTTGTTTTTCTTTTTTTACTGTGCCATTAATCATCTCACAACCCCTCAGATTTGTCCTGTGGCCCTTGCAGTGGGCCTACCCGAGTAGGTAAAACTAGTTCCACCTATAATCTAGACCAGTGAAATAAACATATCAAAAGAATTAGTACTTTTGCTTAGAATGCTTTCCTGATACTATTTCTGTACTTTTACTTAAGCAGGGAAAGCAGGGATTTTACTTGTAATGAACTATTTTTACATTAATGTATTGAAAAGCGAGGCCCGTTTTCAATAAGAAAGCAGATCTAAGGAGACTTGTTCAAGAAAAAAGCTGTGAGGAATATTTCCTCCTCCACAAAGCAGCACATTAAACTCAACCATGTGGAAGAAGAATGAATCAAAAGCACCCAGTTCAATGAAAAGCACAAAGTGAATAATCCACAGATGATGGTCTGGTTAGCACAGACACTTTAGAACAAACCACCTCAGTAATCCTGAACAAAGTCCGGATGGCATTCACTGTTACAAACATCAAGCTTCTTCACCCACGCTAATGAAAATCTGAGGAGGTGTGTGTGTACCGTCAGAGATACCATTCATGACTGATGAAGCTTGCAGAATGAGAAGACACCCATTATTTTCAAATCAGATATCCTGCACAGAAAATGAGGATTTCCCAGCAGGTAAAGGATAAACACCGTCACATAATCCTAAGAGCTGTGACATGTGAACACAATCCAAATGTGCCACAGTAAAGGCATGTTGTTGCCTACATGGGATTATGTGACACTGCTGCATGGCGAGAGGAAATATGACGAGAAACAATCAGAATGATACAGATCACAAACATCAAGGAATCAGCAGTGAGCAGAGGATGATACCCAGGCACTCAATAAGACCCCGCGGTATGAGGATAATGATTGACTAAATAGGATTATAATCATAGCACAACATTCCCACACAATCACATATGGATCCCACAAGTGAGGGGCATTAATAAGAAAAAGTCTGTAATTTCACAATATTGTTATCAGCAGAGAGTGTTTGTGTGTGTTTTCAAGGCTGTTGTTAAGCTTCCCAAATCCTGCAAATCTGCTGAGTGAGGGTGTAGAGGATCTGGAGAGGTGTACGAGATGATCTATAATACCGTCATACTGGTAGTACCTGAAGAGGTATTAAACCCCTAAAAGCATTCAGAAAGAGGAAATGGTGTGTGTGAATACAATGTTAAAGACCCAATCTGTACAGGCAATCCCATGGGCTTACATGCTCAAGTTAGCTCCAATTGTTGGGTGAAAAAAAAAAAAGAAAAGAAAAAAGAATGTGATGAAATATTAATGCGCTGGCTGCCTGGGAGTAAAAAACCAGAAGTGATCCTATTTAGGAGTAAACAGCTCCAGTGCTGCTGGGAACCTCTGGTTATATTTCCAGACAATTATTGCAATACAATACTGCAAGTATGGATTTGCTTCCAAAGTCTTAATGTATTTTCAAGTGCAGCTAAAGCTGTTGACTTAAACAGGGTGGTCAGTAAATGAATTCAGTGAGAGGAGAGACTGAAATGACAGTGGTACAGCCTGAGGGAGCAATGGCTGCTATTACAGCCTTCACTTTAGTCCCTCTCCCTCAGCGGTATGAAGTGGTGGTGCTGTAACCTTTATCATGGCTACTTATGGAAGTGTGTGTGTTGGAAATGAAAATAGGTCACATGCATTTTTCAAATGCTCAAACAGCACAAAGAAGACCACACCAGTGTTTCTGCCAGTGCATGGACATCAAGTTAGCCCTGAACACATAGGTTCTGGATGCAATCAATAATTTACTTACACCACACCTTTCTGATGTGTGTGTGCTGACAAAGAGCTGACTGATGGTATACCAACAAGCAAAAAAAGAATGAAGCAAAAGCTGCCTCATTCTTATGAGGCAGCTTTTGTCTTCAGCCGCTATCACCTTCATCAGACACATTGGGACATGTGTAATGAAACCTTCAGCGCTTAATCAATAAAAGCAAGGCTGCTCTGCAAGGCCACCGCTTCAACAGTGGCTTTGTGTTGTGCCAGACAGGGCTGTTAATGATGTCGCTGCTGAATTGATAAAAGAAGATGCAGGTGGTGGAGATTTTTTTTCTTGGATCAAACATCCCAGTTTTCCACATACTCTGCAGTGAGGATCAGTAAACATTTGCAGTGAGGAGACACTGGCATGGGTTGAATGTCATAATTCTATTGATCCAAGCTGCATGAGAGCGAATGTGTTTGATCAATGACCAAAGACTCAACAATCAATTGTAACCTTTACATGAAAGCATCAGGCCACAAATGTAACAGTCCTTTACACATCTATATAAAAACAACAGCATTTTGCCTATAATACATTTGAGACATGCTTCTCTGCTTCTCTGGTACAAACTGTAGTTTTAAATGTATCATGTATCACATATATCTATAAATCACATTGATTGATTGATTTGTGAAGTTTTCCAATTTAAACTCTGATGGTGCCATCTAGGCTTGGGCTTGGAGAGTTCAGATTTTCAGAGTAATTCTGTGTTACAAAGTGGGGGAGTCAGTTTGCAGGTGTGGGTGTTAACTGGGCAGAGAGGGTCTAATGAAAGATCCAACTGCAGTTACATCGTTTGAAATATATGATCCAGCTTTTTGGAGCTTGACTCACACTGGTGGAAAAGAAGTCTATAAGTCTCGACCTCTGCTGTACAGATTTTGACCAGTCATTTTGAAATCTGTCTCTTGTGAGTCCCTGCACATTGCGCAACACTAAATCACTGCAGTACACCTTAACACACTGACTGTTCCCTTATGTTAAATCTTATTTCTTTTATATTCTTATATGGAGCCATTTTTGACCTTTTATTTAAAATACTGTTTGTGTTTAATCTCCCATGGCATCACTCTGATAACATAACAGTTTCATTATTTTACAGTGACACCTGAACTGATTCATGGTTTATTTTAACTTGATATAGTGTCAGTACAACCCTTCTTTCCCCCTCTGTCTGGATGCTCTACGTGTGTTCGTTACTTGGCGACTCCCTCTCCTCCAGGAGTGCACCTCGCCCCTCCGCACCATGATGCTGAGATCACTTAGAGAGGGCGGTGCAGAGGGAGAGCTACGTGTTGCTGCGCAGCAACAGATAGAAAGAATGAAGAGAGAGAGAGGGAGGAATTCCCTCGCACAAACAAAAGCGACTACCAGGGCGTGTATCAGTTCTGGCTCTCAGAATTTACGGCCGATACCTGTGGCTGAATAAGGTGTAAAACCCCGGTGAGCGCATGATGTAAGGACTACCAGCTATCAACAAGCCCTCGGATGTATTTGAGGAAGAGACGCCAGTTTATTACTTTGGAGGCAGCATCTATATTTATTTGACATCGCGCCGAGTCCAAGAGGCTCCCGTCTCCTCCGCTCAAGCTGAGGAGAAGAATCAACCGGACAGAGACGCGCCTGCCTGGACTCCAGGAGGGACAGAGGTCTGTGCCTTTCTTACAAGGCTACAACTTCCTCCCCTAAACTGTATTATGCCATCAGTGGAGTTGAAATGCGGAGTCTTCTTGTAGGAGGATTCAGTGAAGTGGCAGCGCTTTAAAGTAAGTTCTTCCATGTGTCTTTGCGTTGTTTCTGAAAATAACTGCTCCTCCTGTAGCTGTTACTGTAATTTTAAAAAACACATGGTGTAACAAACGGGCATCAGCTTTGTCTTTTACTTTTAAAAGCATCTGTGACATTTAACCCAAAGGATAAAACCTTTCTCTTGGCTTCAGTTCAAAATATCTGCCTTTCTTCTTCTTCTTCCTCTCTCTCTCTCTCTCTCTCTCTCTCTCTCTCTCTCTCTCTCTCTCTTTGTGCAGCCTGTCTCTTCCTATCTGTCTTTCACTTCGTGTCTGTGTGATCCGGGCTGTCACTCTTTCTCTCTTTGTGTGTGCCGTGCGTCTATGTGTGTCCCTCTCTGCAGACATGACAGGTCACGTCCTGGGGGAGCCGGGCGGCGGGGCTCACATGGATGACAGCGCCGCCATCCGTATCAACGTGGGCGGCTTCAAGAAGCGTCTCCAGTCCGACACTCTCTCCCGGTTCCCCGAGACGAGGCTTGCGCGTCTACTCCACTGTCAGTCCAAAGAGTCCATACTGGAGCTGTGCGACGACTACGACGACACAGAGAAAGAGTTTTACTTCGACAGGAATCCGGCTCTCTTCCCCTACGTGTTGAATTTCTACAACACAGGGCGGCTGCATGTCATGGCCGAGCTGTGCATCTTCTCCTTCAGCCAGGAGATCGAGTATTGGGGCATCAACGAGTTCTTCATTGACTCCTGCTGCAGCAGCGCCTACCACTGTAGGAAAATGGACCAGGACCGAGAGGACTGGGATGATCGGAGCGATGAAGGAAGCACCACTTCATCTTTTGACGAGCTGCTGGAGTTTTACAACGACGCCACCAAGTTTGACAAACAGATGCTCGGGAGCGCACGGAGGCGCATCTGGTTAATGCTGGACAACCCCGGCTACTCCGTGGCCAGCCGCATCATCAGCGTCCTCTCCATCCTGGTGGTGCTTGGCTCCATAGCTACTATGTGCATGAACAGCATGAGCGAGTTCAGCCTGTTGGACAGTGAGGGGCAACCCACAGAAGACCCCCGTTTCGAGACTGTGGAGCACTTTGGCATCGGCTGGTTCACTCTGGAGCTGGTCGCCAGGTTCTTAGTGGCGCCAGATCTTCTGCATTTCTTCGAGCACCCGTTGAACGTTATAGACTTGGTGTCCATACTTCCGTTTTACCTGACACTCCTTATAAACCTGGTGGTGGAGAGCAGCCCGGCGCTGGCCAACCTGGGACGCGTTGCGCAAGTGCTGAGGCTGATGAGGATTTTCCGCATCCTGAAATTGGCCCGTCACTCCACAGGGCTGCGCTCCCTTGGGGCCACCCTCAGGAACAGCTACAAAGAAGTGGGCCTGCTGCTTCTCTATCTGGCTGTCGGAGTGTCGTTTTTCTCCGTCATGGCCTACACGGTGGAGAAAGAGGACAGCGAGGATCTCTCCACCATCCCGGCGTGCTGGTGGTGGGCCACCGTCAGCATGACCACGGTTGGGTACGGAGACGTGGTGCCGGTGTCCATAGCGGGCAAGCTGACCGCATCGGCGTGTATCCTGGCCGGGATCTTAGTAGTTGTGCTTCCGATTACGCTAATTTTCAATAAATTCTCCCTGTTCTACAAGAGACAGAAACAGCTGGAGATCGCGATGAGAAGCTGTGATTTCGACGAGGGGATAAAAGAGGTGCCCTCGGTCAACCTGAGGAACTATTACGCACACAAAGTCAAATCCCTCATGGCGAGCTTATCAAACATGAGCCGGAGTTCACCCAGTGAACACAGTCTGAACGAATCAATACACTGAAGCGGTTTCATCGAGGACACCCGGTCAGGACGGGTGACACCGTTCATTCAGTGCGGCTGCACGAGGAGCTGTCCAGGGTGCTGGAACCTCTGGCCCACGAGCCCACTTCCTTTCCTGATGTCTGATCGTTTGCCTCTCTGTAGCTCAGTGCAATAACGTGTTAATCTATGTGTCGGTGACAATGAGACAATAAGCAAATGTACAGGTCGACCTAATATAAAGTCTCACTGTGCATTGTCATGATCCCTCACCACACAGGCCAAACTGAATTCAACCACATCAGATTAAAAAGACAGAGAATACTGTTGTTGTTTCCAGTCTGAGAAGGTGTCACACTGTTGTCCACCCTCTAGCTATACTTGTCGTGATCAAATCTGTCTGAAAGTAACTCCAGCTGTATCTTTATTTTTATTTATTTATTTGTTTTTGTTTGAAAGAGTGTTGCTGTGTAATTGTGATGTTGCAACAAGATTACTTCCGATGTGTGGTAAAAGCAAACTGTATTAAACAAGAAATACACAACACACTCCCTTGTTTTTTAATGTGCAGAGCGAGGGTCTCACGGTCCTCCTAAGTGTGTCTCACTGATTGAGATAATACATTTAAGCCCGTGGGGGGGATTTATACTAGTGACTGACACCATATCTGAAACAGTTTGACAGGTCTAGCAGCGACCGTTCAGAGATGACATGTTGAATAAATCTTTTCTCGGAGGATTTAATTTCTGGCTATATCAGTTGGCAAAAAACAATTGTTTTTTTTTTATTAATCAATAGTCTACACTCCACTAATAAACTGTCAGGTATTTCACAAGTAATTGACAGCCAGAGACATGGCATCATATTGGTAACAAAAACACTCAATAGATGCGTCACACTCATTCAGACTTACAGTTACACATTTTCTGCATCCTTTAACCTTTTTCTATCTTTGCTGGAAGAAGTACAGACATGATGTGTGGCTACCAAGGCCTGCTGAGAATACAGTTGACATGGTCCTAGTTTTCTTTTCTCAGTGTTATATTTAATTTAAATCTTCCACTCTACAATTTGTCTCCTTTCTGTGAACTTGGAAGATGAATGGCAGTCTGGTCTGGTCTCAAGGTGTCTGGATAAAACAAGTTTTGTTATTCCACTGGGGCAGAGTGAAATTGGTGTACCTCTCTCTCTGCTTCTGGTCTCCATTTGCAATACACAGCTCTGTCAGTGGACGCAGTAGCTCTCACTTAGTGGCATTGATTTCAGTTTAAAAGAGGAAGAGCCATTATATACAAGTAGAGTCAAGCTCTGAAAGTCAATTCTTGTGTCATCTAATATTTTGGTACAGTTCACTGCAGCGATTGTAGCCTGAGAAATGACTATTATTGAGTTGAATCCTGTCATCAACATAGTTGTGACTGGCAGCATCTTGATCACTGTCAGAACTTTATCATTATTAAGTTACAGATAATTCACACGTTCATTCCCACTGCACTGACTTGAGCCATCAAACTGATCTGCTCCAGTGGTCGATGGATAATTTGAAATTCATTGTCTCCAGTTTGATATGTGTAGACAGGCAGAGATATCATCCGTGTTGCAACTAACAAGTAGTTTGAATATGAAAAAACCACAGACTCTGGCTTTCACCTGAGGTACAGGAACTCCCAGAGGAATCCCAGAGTCAAAAATAAAATATGTTTTTTTTTAAATATTACAAGAAAAAAGCATCAGAAGAAGAATAATTACTCAGGCCCCTGAATGTACATTTAACGTCATAACAATATTAGAACACTGAGTTTTGATTCATTACAGACATGAGAGGAAAATAACTGAGTGGCACAGAGGTAATTTAAATGCACATCAGCAACAAGGTCATGCTCACTTGGAAAATCATAATGAGAAATCCACATATTGTCGGTTGTTTTCCAAGTATTTCTGATGAGCTCATTTGAAATAATATTTACCCTCAGAGGCCAATTATATCAGTCTCCTATTGTTTACTCCTAAACCTTTAAGGATTTTCCCCCGGGAGAAAATCCAAAACACCACGGCACTGCCAAACTAGCGTGGAAAAATCAGTAAATGAGTTCACAGTGACAGCGGGTGACATTTTAACATATCAAGAGAGCCGTACCAGAAATGGAACTGTGGTCAGTTTTTTCCATCTTAGGGAGAGGAAAGTAATTATAGAATATGGGAGAAGATCGAAATGTACTTTAGGAGTGTAGCCACAGGAGAAACAATAACAAGATTAGTAGATTTGGCCAATGTCTTTCAAATACAAAAGCCAGGGCTTTCTATGTGTGAGTGTGGGTCACTGTGACTCCTGAGGAAGAAGACAGAGATGTCTGGCCCAAACACTGGCTCCCCTTGGCTTGCTTGTATCATTACCCTCTGACTGTGGTGATAGATGTGAGGAAGGCCCAGGGCCTGCCTGGCACACAGCTGAGTACAGATGGCAGCTCGGATCATTAGAAGGAGGAAAGTATGCTTTACCTTACCAGTGATCAGCAGAGTTTAAACCCAGTCCAACCATTTCTTTTAATTATCAAGACTTAAATTTGTGAGTCATCATGCAGACAGAAAAAAAAGCACATGGGGATTTAGTCTTGCATGTAATCATGAAAGCTTTTAGAGGTGTACTTGATAATCAGGGATGCTTTAATGATTTCATTTGAATGATAAATTAGTAAATCAAAAGAGTGCCTTTTGATTAAAAGTTTTCTGACGTGAAATGGGCTTCTTGCGATGTTAAAAGAGTCTGGGTTTATTTGCTTCCTTTCACATTTACTGTGAACCAAAAAAAAAAAAAAAAGAGATGAAGAACATGAACATGTGCTGAAAAATACCAAGCTCATTAATGCAGAGCTGACAGGGAACAAGGCCTAAATGGCGTATGTGCTTCCATGTGTGTATTGTTGTGTGTGAGCAAATGTACTGTACACAAACATAGCAGACAGCGTGTCTAATGGGGAACTTATTGAAGCTGGCAGCACAAGCGTCATCTCCAGTCTGCTCTGTATTGGTGATATAAAACTCTGTTACTAAGCAGGCGTTCCGTGTTGTTGCACATTACCATCTGCTGCTATCCCTTTGCTTTAAACAGTGTGGGAAGATTTGATCTTTTCAGTGTGCTTGCCCCTCCCCAGCTTCCGGCATCTTCCCACCATGTCTGATCTGTGAACATCTCCAAAAATAATCTCTCATTACATGGATCATGGCATAGCTAATTATCACCTACAGATCTGATGCAAATGCAGAATGCAGGTAATGGCCAATCAGATTGCTTTACACCACCATTAGAAAATATAAATCAAACTTATGGTGGATTTTTCTGGTTTGTGAACGACAACCAGGGTATACTTGTTTTTTTTTTTTTTTAATCATGGCTTGTGCATTATTTACCAGTCTGGCATGTTTATTTTGAGTCAACACTTTGTTTTAATGCGTGTCTTGTTCTTCCATGAAGATCAAGTACTTTTGTGTTGATTTGCCACAACTAAAATGGCAAGAATGTTGAAAGAGCAAAAGGCATCTTGGATTGTTGTAAGAAATTTCATCTTGGATTGAAATTTCTTACAACAAGACTAAGAGTCTCCAACAGTACACCACAACAATAGTACAACAGTACAACAATAGCCTTAAAGAAAAGGTAAAAAGCTGCTACATAAGACTGGTCCATCTATCATTCACAAACCAAAGTGTTGAACAAATTAAAATTTTGACCTGATGTTGGCACCGGATGTAATGTTAACAAATCACTACAGTGATAATTCATCCTGAGTGCAACCTGAATGTCTGCACTAACTTTTATAACACCATCCACTAGTTGTCAGCATATTTCAGTCAACGTTACAAATGTCAACTTCATGAGGCACTAGAGGAAAAATCAGGGAACCATCCTCTGGGAACCAAAGTAGTGGGCCAAACAGACTGACTTTGCTGTCCCTGTTTCCACACAGCTGGCAGGCTGAAAATCAAATCTCATATTTCTCAAGCCTGTCTTATATCAAACATTCTAAAATCCCAACATTTCAATTCATTAAATACCAGCTCAGACTGAAACCACAGCATAAAACCTGTCACGCTGCAAGAAACCTCTGGCGTGTAAAGCTGTTGTTGGCCCTCCACCAAAAAACCTCCACAGGCACTTGATCAGACCATTAAGGTCTACGACCATTAAGAGACTCCTCCAGCGCAACAGATGTTTTTGGATCCAAATCACAATAACGTTCCCACAGACTTTTAATGGATCGCATGAAATGACCCTATCCAACACTCAGTGAGTTCCATTCTACTTTGTACCAATGACTTTTATGAAAATCATTTCCCAGATTTATATTGAATCTCCACATCTAGTCCTATTTAAATGGCCTAAAAGGCTGGAAAAGGTATTTTTGTTCTCAACAGCCAAGAACTGTAATGATGTACTTTGGTGGTTTTGTTTGGATGGCACAGAGGCAGCAGTAAGAGCAAAACACTTTAATTATTGGAGCCTGTATTTCAGGAGTTTCCGAGTGCAAGCAGAGGAGCTACACGCAGGTCTGCTGCCTCAGTATTTTCACTGACCTTCACATCCAAGAAGGATTTGTTAACCCTTACCTCGTCTTTTGAGTTCTGAACTCTGACTGTAGGAGCTGGTCCAGGAAAAAAAGTTTGACAATTCTGGTGAAAGAAGGGGGAAATAATTTTAGTTCATTTCCTCTGCCTGGATTTTCTCAGCTGCTTAGAGGATTTAAATGACCATCCATCCCCATCCATGAATTCCCAGCAATCAGGCTGAGGCTTCTCAAACATCATATTACACATCTCTAGATCTTACTCATCAACCTCCT
Organism: Toxotes lorentzi; assembly: GCA_037833715.1. NCBI lineage: Eukaryota > Metazoa > Chordata > Actinopteri > Toxotidae > Toxotes > Toxotes lorentzi. The sequence goes on from JBBMJY010000025.1 coordinate 21,300,008, forward strand.
ACGACTACATATAAGGCAATTTAGCCCACTGTGTGCATGAGGGGAAATTAGTTGTTGGAGCAAAACCTACAGCATATTGAAAATAATTTTTGCCTGCAAATCATCTGGAATGTGGGGTATGTTTAATTTCCCCAAAGCCCTTCAAGAACCCCGGTATTAGGCTGAGTGCATACACCAAGATAAGCGTTCTTATTATGTTATGCATGAAACCATCCAGGTCTGAAAAATAGTCTGGGAAAGAGAGAGAGAGAGACACACACACACACACACACACACACACACACACACACACACACACACACACACACACACACAC
>JBBMJY010000025.1:21300423-21336955 GCA_037833715.1 Toxotes lorentzi
ACACACACACACACACACACACACACACACACACACACACACACACACACACACACACACACACACAGGCACACACAAAGACGGAGACAATGCTTCTTTACCTCTCTGAGCTGTCACAATTCACGTGTCACCATACCCTACTCTGTACGTGGAGCGTGACTCACTGCTTTTTAGGAGCAGTGCAGCTAAATCAGTGCTCTTGGAGGAAACATAATGAGGCAATGGTTACATCATGAGGGTTGAGACGGAGACAGCATCTCTATATGTAGCGTCCCTGTAATCCTGACTGACTGCTCTGAGGAGTGGGAAGATACTGGGTATTCACACACACAAGGTCGGGAGACCCCATGTCAATTAAGGAAAAGTCTCCAAAAATCCAGAATCAGAGTTTGTGAAGTATGCATGCCAACACACACCACTGCACATGCATGGACCAAGGTAAATTGAACTACAGGTATTTTTCACTTCATTGCTTCTCCCACTGGTGATACAGAGAGCCAGACAGACTCAGATTGGATCCATTATTACACTTGGATAAGCGGTGGGGGGTCGAGTCAAGAGGACAGAGACAATCAGACTTTTCCTGACTTCAGAGTAAGAGGAGAAATGGTTGGGAGATGCACACAGATTGCTTATCTGTTCATCTCTGTGTGTTATGTGTTTGTGAGGCAGTGTATTTGCATGTAAATGCAGTTTGTGTGTGCTTGTGCATGTGTGTGAGTTTGTCATTACCTTCCCTCTGAAATCAGTTTCCTTCAGGATGTGCCAAGGATACCAGTGCAGACAGTGTGATTCGTAAAACTTGAACAGGAGTGTGTCTGAGAGCCTCAGTGAATGTCCACCTGAGCCCGATGGGATGACGTCAATAATATCTCAAAAAACCCTGATATCTCAAAGGTGTGTGCGTTTAGAAAAAAATATTATGTGTTATCTGCAATAATACAAGAAATACGAGCGAAGGTGGAGGACTATCAAGCTGCTCTCAACCGTCAGCTATTCTTGTACTTTAAGTGAAGACAAAAAAGCTGTGAAATAATTTACGTCAGTCAGGGCCACAAGCTGGAAGGGAATACATGTTTTGATCCTGTCCAAGTGAAGACTAAGCAGAGAAAAGACAAGAGCACAGAGCCTGGAGCTAAAGAAAAATTCAGCTGTTGGTGGAACATGGGATTTGTGCAGTTGTCAGGTGACAACACACACCATGTGAAAAACTGTGGGTAAAAATTTCCTGAAAATAGCAGAGGCTGTGATAATACATCGTGAGAGATGATGTGAATATTACAGCATAATGAGTCTATTTCTGTTTCTTAGAAGTGCAGCCCCTCTCCCTTTTGTCTCTCTCCCCTTTTCTCCATTGATTTTCCTGGATCATCAACTCACTAAATACTAAGAGCTATATTCATCCCGCTATAGTACTGGGGAATGGTGATAATTGTCTAATTTGTTATAATTGCAGTGCTGTACCTTGTCTTGTATGGTTAATTGTCTTTGAAATCCACCTGGTGTTAGAATTATACACTGCAAAACGCTGCAGCCGCTCTGGGGGGACCACACAGTCTAAATGAAAGTGATTATGGAAACAAACTGAGCTTCGGCCTGGCTCTCTGCACTCAGTGAGCTGGCCCTGTGTTTTTCATTTTAGTTAATCTCAGGTTAGTTTCTGGTGGAGTTGCCTGCTGTTCCCTCTGACAGAAACATGTTGGTCACTATTGGTGATTGACAGTCTGTGTGTTTGTCTGCTGGTGTATAAAACCAACAGCCTCTTGATAAATAGTACTAGTCAGATGCAATGTGCAGGTGATAGAATTTTAGAGGGAACGCTACATAATTGTAATGATCATCTTACAGGATACTCCAACAAAAGAGTCCATTTTTGGTTTAGTTTGAACAAATGGGTTTTTATTGTCCTGTTTATCCAGAGTCTTTGAATATGATCGATGTGGTGTCCCTGAACTGTACTAGCAAGTACTAGCATCACCTTGTAAGGTTATGACCAAGGTGTTAACAAACAGTTAACTATTTACAGACCCAGCTGACAGAACAACATTAGCAGTCATTTGGAGACATGCCTCTGACCACCTTCTGAGTAAACTCCTGGGGAAAATATCCAGCTCTTTAGCTCCTCGATGCACCACAATACGGTCAACAGCCACTTTATAACTTTTTCTGCAATTTAGTACGAGGCAGGAAGTGCATAAAATATTTATCAAAGCTTTAGCTTAGAAATGATACAGTCAAGGCTCTGTTGTATGTTTCTGAACTGCCTGAGAGCAAGGGCAAACCGGAGTCAAATTCCTTGTTTCTGTGCACAAACTAAATAAAACTGATTCTGATCCTTCTGATTCTGTCAATAACTATGCACTCAATAAGCCATAACAACAAACTGAAAATGTGGTTTTGGCAGTTCATTGAAATCAAAAACTGAAATCTTTCATTTACAAAACTGTTCAGACCTTTTGCTATGACACTGCAAATCGTGGTCAGATGCAACCTCTTTCCTTGTGATTTGTCTTTAACTGAATTCATAGGACCTATAAAACATGCAGCTTAAACCATTTGTAAAGCTTTGAGTGTTATCAGCAGAGCTACAAGGACTCTTCCTAATGATGGTTGTCACTGGGCAAGAAGGACCTTGGTCAGGGAGGTGACCAAGAACCCAATGATCACTCTAAGGGATCTTCAGAAGTCCTCTACAGGGATCAAAGAACCTGCTAGAAGGACGACCATCTCAGCAGCACTCCATCAATCAGGCCTTTATGGAAGAGTAGCTAGATGGACGTCACTTAAAGTGAAAAGCATGTGATCGTCCCCTTGGAGTTTGCCTGATGGCATTTAAAGGACTCTGAGAGCATGAGGAAAAAGATTCTTTGGTTTGATGCAATAAAAATCTAACCCTTTGGGCGGAACTGAAAACACTACATCTGGTGAACACCAGGCACTGCCCATCACTCGGCTAATATCATCCCTACAGTGAAGCATGGTGGTGGCAGCATCAGGCAATGGGGGAGCTTCTCAGAGGCAGCAATGGTGAGGATTGAGGTGAGGATGAATGTTTCTAAAAAATTTGCCAATATAGATCATTGAGCATAGACTGAAGGGCAAAGATGTCAGTGTTATATATTTAAAAATAATAAATAAACAGCCATGCTGTTATCGTTAGAATAAGTAGCCTTTACTACCTCATGAACTCTGTACTACTAACAATTTATTGCATTATATTTACTTGTGATAAATCTGTTTTACTTATTACTTGACTATTGAATATAGCTGAGTCCTGTGCGATTATCAACTTGTGTTTTAAAGGGTCAAATGACCAAATGCCCAGCTTGCACAGGTGCTATTCACACAGAGGGATGTGGCATTTATTTGAGAGGAAGTGAGATGAGTAGGAAAGCGCCAAACCGGCTTATGTAAGAGAACTGGAGGATGGCCAAAAAGAGTAAAAGCCACTGCTACAGAAAGAGTGAGAAAGTGGTTATGTTGATAGTGATTAAAGATGAAAAGTCTTTCTCAATTCAAGTAATGGGATTCTCTCACTGGGAACATTCTTGAAGGGAATTTAGGTGATTCAGCAGCCCAAGATGAAAGCGGGACCAGATGGGAGATGCTGCCTCTTGTTCGTCATTATCCCACTGGAGGCAACAGGGGTGTGAATCTGAGAGAACAACTGAAGTATACAGATGGATGTCTTCCCATTATGGATTATTATAGCTTCCTGTGGGCCAAATATCTGCTAATTGCGCTTATTATTCTTTTATGGGGTTGTAACACTTTAAAAGTTGTATGAGTGGCTTTGTGTTGCTGTTCATAAAGATTATGTCTATATAATGTCAGGATAAGCCTATGCCACAAATCAGCATCAACTGGTATGTCACTGTGAAAGTGCAGTTAATCACTGGAGAAACAATCATATTGTTTAGCTGAAAAACAGTTGGCAGTGACGTGGTCACATCTTAGTACAAAATCCCAACTTCCAAGCTCTGTCACATCAAATAGAGTGAGTGGTGAGGAAGAGAAAGGAGCAATGGAGGGAAAGAGGCTGAGATATTTGTTCACCTCAGACACTTCTAATCTATTAATCTGGGCTTCATGTCAAGTCCAATTGAGCAAACACACCTAAGCAAGACTCCAATGTGTCCCTTAGAGACCAGCACTGCTCAGCTGGTGTGTCCGTGTGCACACATCTAACTATGCGTGCTCTGCTTTTCAATGGAGTGTCTCCCCTAACAACCTATCTGGATTCCAGACACATACAGTATGTGTGTGCAGCTACGCACCGAACAGACACCTTTACCCCAGGCTGGGCTGAGCCTTATGGAGAATGCAGTGGCGTGAAGACAAAACAACAGGACCTTTATGATCCTTTCAGCCACCCACCCTCAGGGGGACTCCCATGATGCTCTCACCTATGCTTTTGGGACGACAGGAAGAGGCAACACCACCTCTGTGAAGCAGAGAGTGGCGATTTCTTTCTGGTGAAATGTCACACCAATATCCCTTGCGTAAAGGATTGGTTTCCCCTGTATCTCTGAGAGCCACTGGAGACTGATGCATTATCTGGAAGAGCTTATTACTCATTCATGGACAGTTCTCAGCACTCAATATACACACACACACACACACACACACACATTTTCCCAGTGCAAGAGAGGACTCTCACACATTCAGTCATAAGGTCACCATTAATTAAGCTTCTCACCGTTGCGGAGATGATGATGGATCTGTGGCATGCCGTCAGGACAAACAAGGCAAGCAGAGCTTGACCAGTTAAAGCTACAAATAGACATCAATTAAAAAGATACTGAAATGGAAACAATATCTGTCCAATATATTTCATCTCAGAACCATTCTGTCCCATAAAAGGTCTGGTATAGTCTGTCTGCATTCATCTTGTTATTTACTGCCCTCTTGTGGCCACAGTAGGCTATTCTCTGTGGAAGCTAGGCTTGATACCAGCCGTTGTCGTTTTTGTGGTTGTGACTGTCCTGCTGAGAAAGGTGGGGGGAGAAGGATTTTTTGGACATTTGCGCCTGAGTATTGTGAACAATCCTGGTCTCTTTGACAGGTGACTGGCTATAGCCATCTACAGACAAGTGTGCTTTTGAAGCTTGACTCAGCTTCAACCTGCCTGAGATCAGTTTATTTCATGCATTATTACACATGCATAAATATGTGTCTAATATGTAAAACTGTACTTGCTCACTAGAAACGTACTTCAATGGTCTTTCCTTCCTAAGCATTAAGACATTACAGTAGTAGTACATTGTGATTTATCATCTCAGATCGGTATAATTTGTCTTACTAATCACTTTGGTCAACATCTGTGATGATGAGGGTGTATTGTGGAGCAGCTTTCAAAAATTCCTTTGGCAAGGAAAGCTTTCACAGACATTTATCCCATTTACATATTTACAATTCACCATGTAACTTCATACCCAAGCCTTTTAATTCTGTTCTGACTTTTAGTTTAAGAAGGTTGAGACAGTATATTGAGAAGAAAATACAGGATCTGGTGTTGGAGGATGTCATTGTAAGTTAATGAAAAAAAGTTTTAAGATAACCATAAAAGTAATTTTTTTCTTATATTTTTCCTTCATACTACACATTTGATATGTTTACCGTCAGTTCAAAGGAATAAAACACTTCTTCAGGCAAGAAGGCAAAGGTCAAGATATCCAGGGAAGCAGCAAGAGTGGTAAGAACATAAGGTCAAACACTGTCCTTCTGTCTGTCCCTCATTCTCTGCCCTCCTGTTAATCATTGAGGGGGGAGCTGTAGCTCGGCACGCCTCTATGATCGGTGGTTAAGATTTCCTCTGAAAGCACAGTCTCTGGTGGAAGCAAAGAAAGGGCTTTACTACATCAGTCAACCAGGAATCAGCTTTTCTTTTATCCAGAGGTATGAATCTATGCTTCTGTCTGGTGGTGCCACTGCACCCTTAAGACAGCAAAGAGGATGGACTCTGAGTGGGTGTGGAATTAATGACATTCTGTCACTGCTGATATGGTGTAGAGTCCACCAAGGACTCATGTCCCCCTTCAGAACTGATAGGGAAGAAGCAAGGATGGTCAGAATACAAGGTACATTCCTCTATTATCGCAATTCTCTTTCATCCTTTTTTTTTTTTTAAACACTGTCCTCTCTGTCTGCATCAGCCGTTAAGTTTTAGGTGAATATTCAGTGCTAATGCTAATTCACTGAAAGTTGGGGTGATGGTTGCCTTGACTTAACTATACCTGAACCATACTTTACTTGCCTCATACCAATACTGTAGGAATGGCCAACAGAAAAACATGACAGTGACGGCTGTAGGGGCGTACTGTTACATACAGTGTTATACAGTATATACAGTCCTGAAACTGTGGCCATTTCAGGACACAAGAGTGCAGGGCACTCTAACATGTATCATAACCTTCGAAAATATAATGCTGTCAGCTACGCAACGCTGACAATGTACTTACCCTAGAGTGATAATTGGGCTAATGCTACATGTCTATTATTATTACAGTAAATAAACAAAACCTACTGCGTCATATGCATGTTTTGTAATGACAGTAGCAGATATCAATGTTAGTGTTATATATGTGCACACCGTATATCATGGATAAAATTATTAGATTTGTCCCCTATGGTACGAGTACAAACCAACAAGAATAATCCAAATGATTTCCCACAAGGCAGGGCTGCCCCCATCTCTCCTCCTCTTTTCAGTAGCTATCGAGCCCTTTGCTGTTAAATGTTTAAATGTTAAAAGAGTGTTTAGAGCTAGAGAGGTACACAAACTGTCCCTATATGCAGATGATCTTCTGCTGTACATTTGTGATCCTCTGTAATCAATGCCATGTGTTTTCATTATACTCAACCTCTTTGGAGAAATTTCAGGCTATAAATGAAATCTTCACAAGAGTTAGGTGCTTCTTACAAATGTTGTAGATTCTTTTCAAATCCTTGGTTTGGGACCACAATCTGAATCTGTCTCTTACTTGGGGGTCCATATTCCATGAGCATTTTAGCAACATTTGTGGCCCTGGACAAATCTATGTTAGAATTTATTTATTTATTTCAGTTGATGAAGTAAAGAAAACTTCATCAATGGGTGGGAGAGCCCGTCCTAAAATCTCATCCCACTGCAGTATCATCATGGATGTGATGATGGTATCAGCTTATATTTTCAGTTGCTTGTTAGGGTCGTACAGCTGAAGGACTGGTGCAGATAAGGGATCATGCTCAACGCTGCAAAATGCCCCCTGTTGCTCATGACCCCAGCAGCACTGGTTCTTTTTGGACAGCGATTTGGCATGAATATACCATACCTAAGAAGAGTCTGAGCTCAGTTCTCTTCATTAGCAGAACTCCTGCTCACCTGACTACAATCACCTCATCAACCACACCCTCAACCTGCAGTATAAAAACACTGATTCTTCACACCATTCTTTGCCAGATAGTCAGTTCACACTAGTGGTAATGTGCAGCCAACTCTTAATGTTGGCTGCACATTAAGAGTTGGCTGCACATTACAGTGTTGTTATTCCTCGTGCTTATACCAGATTCTGCTGTCCTCCAGATTCACCTGCACCTGTTCCTTTGCCTTCTTGCCACACTCAGTACTAGCACACTGCTCACTCATTAAGTCCAGCCCATTGAGCAAGTTGTCAGCCTTGTCCACTGTGCAGTATACTAGTGTTTATACTTGGTTAGGTTTGTGGGACTCATTCAGATTACTTACCAGTTTGACATGCTTGAATCTCCTGAGCCACTTCTCAGATTCCCTTCTTTTCTCCGGTCTCAGCTTCTGAAACACTGTGCTGGGTTCTTTCACAGACAATACTAGTACTACTACTACTACTACTACTAGTGTAGTGTACAAACCCTTTACTTGAGCCGTTATGTTCACTAGTTTAGCATATTAGTATGCTAATACTGGCTGTTTAGCACTATACACAATGTGCAGCTGAGGCAGATGGAATTATATTAGATTCCAAAAGAGGCATGACTTTCTTTATCAAGTCATGCCTCTTTTGTTATGGATGACAAACCCATTTCTCTCACTTTTCATGCAGTTTTGATTTTTTGACTGCCCATGCTTGCCTTTGATTTGCAGCTTTAAATTTGATGTCCATGCCATTATTCATCACAAAGCTGTGAAATTAGCTATGAAAACTTGATCTCAGAGTAGAAAATGTAATGTATTTTGCTTCTAAAACAGTGGTGTGCAGTGTCTGCTGTTGTTCTCTAATCAGGGGCAAAACAGGGCAAAGAATGAAAAATCTGACACCTCCTAATGGTGACAGAAATTTAGATGAGACAACATAGAAGCGTACTAACAAAACTAATTTAGCTCTGTATAGTTAGAATAATACAAGTTAGACTACAAGTGGAATGAGTTTCTTCTCAGAAACTGTTTTAAGCAGAGGTTCTGGAAACTCTAAAGGTTGCACACAGCATTCTTAACCATGAGTGTATCACTGTCAAATTAACTGTGACACCTTTGCTGTAGAATAATTACACAAACAAATGAACTGATGGCTGGAAAGATTGGCAGCCTCTCTCACACTGCTGGTATAGTTAGTGCTGGGATTTCTCTGAATTGCTCTGAGGTCAAGTTTCCCTTGACCTACTGCTTCTTTTAACAAAGAAGATGCTGCTTAAGGGCTTTAGAGAAGAGACTAATTGTATTGAAGGTAATTATTCTGACAGCTTTTATCTCCTTCCACCACCTAAGCTTTAAACTCTACAAGCTTTAACTCTGCACGTACTGATACAGTGCATCCGGAAAGTATTCACAGCGCTTGACTTTTTCCACATTTCGTTATGATACAGTCTTATTCCAAAATGGATTAATTCATTTTTTCCCTCAAAAGTGAAAACAGTTTTTTTTTAATGTTTGCAAATTTATTAAAAATCAAAAATCAAGAAATCACATGTACAAGTATTCACAGCCTTTGCCATGAGGTGCATCCTGTTTCCACTAATCATCCTTGAGCTTAACTGGAGTCCACCTGTGGTAAATTCAGTTGATTGGACATGATGTGGAATGGCACACACCTGTCTATATAAGGTCCCACAGTTGACAGTGAATGTCAGAGCACAAACCAAGCATGAAGGAACTGTCTGTAGATCTCCGAGACAGGATTGTCTTGAGGCACAAATCTGAGGAAGGGTACAGAATAACAGTGTATGATTTGTGATGATTAAATGCAAAGTCAACTTGGATGCTCAAAAAATGGCTTTGAGAAGAGTTTGCCCCAGAGTCCCAACACAGATTTGGAAAAATGTGGTGCTTTCTTTGGAGACCAGTTATTTATGGTTAAAAAAGCATTGATTACTCAAATTAGTCTGGCTGAAAGAATAAACAAAAACAGCCTGTGAAGTCCCTCTAGAGGATGGAGTCATTAAAAGCTGAAGGGCATTGGGAATAATTTGATTCCTATCATTGCAAGACTGAGACAATGTCCACTCTCTGTAATCAATACAGACAATTACAAACTACTCCACGAGCTGTTTGGATGGAGAAAAGAAAGAGCTAAGAATAGATCCAGGTCAGCCACAGTCAAAGGGGTCAAACCACTAAAGCATGGCATGAATGATAATAATGCCACCTGGGGCCCCACTGTACCAGCGAGACTGACAGAATAGATTTCTGCCATGGGCTGTCCAGACTTCTCCAGTTGCAGCATTGAGGTTTGTAGGACTCATGTGTCACTGTCTCAGGTGACACCAAACCTTAACACAACAGCAGGCTTTGTTGAAATCTACTGTAAGAGCTCAACTTTTACATCACTGAAGTTGTGATTCATGAAATCCAATGTTTTGTGATCGTGGTGACACATTTTTTGTTAGGCAGTCATTGCTGTGATTTTCTACTGTGCACTTTATAAAAATCACTTGACAACCACTGTATCACTTTGTGTGGAGTATTTGTTCCTTTGTCTTTGACTTTGGCTTTTCTCAGACTTATCAGGGCTCAGACTAACTATTCACTTCTTCTGTGGATATTTCAAGCAGTTATTGTTGCTCTTGCAAGCCCTGTCTGATATTAAATCTAAGACCTACTTCATATTTCATGAACTAACAACAGAAATCAAAGCGTAGGTCTTTGAGGTCAAGACCCCGCTTGGGGTCACCTGATATGCAGATGGGGTCACTGGAGATGTCTAAAACTGACAACGTGGTTTATGAGGTTTTGAGATATTATTCAAGCTTCCTTCATGCTTTTGAAGATAGGGTACAAAAGTATGCCACATTCAAACACACATGACAACTTGACAACTCATTAATTGCCTGGTTCATGAAAATATTTTGAACTTGGTAATGGGGTCATGGGTCAGGTTAATAACTGGTCTCTGAAGGATGAAGAATGTGTACAAGAATTTACATGAGCATAAGTGTAAGACACACAAGACTGAAGACACACAGTGTATGTGGGATCACACAGCACATGTACACAAAGCCAAACATCACACACACCCTCACACACAGACACACACACCCCAGTCCACATTGGCTCATTAAAGGAGAAATGTGGAGCAGTTGATCACAGGGAGTCCATGCAGATCTAAAGCATTATCGACCTAAAAATGGCACAGTCTGTCACTGTTCTGCCTTGGCTATCGACACGCTGTCTGCAGCGGGGTGGATGTCTGCTGCCTGACTTTAATGGGCTGCTCTGATATCCACAGAAAAGGCTTTTGGAGATTGATTGGTGGTTTCAGCTGTCTGCCTGGTCAGCCATTCACAGCTTACAAATGAATCACACAGGAAGTCACAGGATCAGTAATTTGTTGTCCAACATCTTCTTCACACTGAGACTTTTGCACTGCTTTGGGCGGGATTAAGTCTCAGCTGTTGTGGTTTTATTTTTAACTGAACCAAAACTAACTTCACGTGTTTATTTGTGGAACTAATAATGAGTATAAGGTCAGTCATAATCAGGCTTAGTAAGTATTTAAACAGCAATACACTTGTTTCAGACATGTCTTACATAATGAGCAATGATCATTCATCTCAGAGGTGGTGCTGCCAGAGTCCCTTGACCTCGTGATGTATCCTTCATCTGTGTTGCAGGATACATTTGATAACTGTGATATATTTTTTTAAATCTTTTTTCTAATCTGGGATCTTTAAATTGTTGGGTAACTAAGTACATTTACTCAAGTATTTTAATTAAGTACAAGTTTATCTGACAGTTATGGTTACTAGGAGTTTTAAAGATTCAGACTGAATATGTTACAAAAAAAAAAGATAAACTAATATCACACATTATCAATGTCAGATGGTTTCATTTAAATAACTGTCAGACTACCAAAGAGATAAAAAATATTCCATATTTCAGAAACATCAAATATTAGGAAAGTCCAAAACATGAATACAAATCTCTTTGGCAGAGCTTTGTGGGTTTTTTTTTCTTTCCTACCCCATTAATCATTTCGCAAGCCTTTGGAATTATCTTGTGACCCTTAGGGGAACAGACTCTTAGGCTGGGAACCACTGGACTAAAACACCTAACTCCTAACACAAGTTACTTTTGACAGTTTAACTACATTTTACTGATAACACTTTTTTACTTTTGCTTGTAATGGAGTATTGTTACATTAATGTATTTTACTTAAAGCATCTGAATGCTTCTACCACCACTGTCTACTGTACAGTAGTAGCCAGTCTTTCATGCGTCACAGTTAGACAAACCTGCAGTAAAACAGACTGAGTGGCCAGAGAGAGAAAAAAAAATACATGTTGAAGCCACATATTATTACAGTGAGGACTTAAAATGCTACTGAGCATGCTCCAAATGAACTGATGCAGTATAAATGTCTTTTGATGTTTACAAGCACAGTGTTGCAGTCTCTAACAAGGTCTCTTTGGCAGAAAGTGCAGTTTGGGGCAGTGTCTGCCATACTGATGATGCCATAACTACGCTTAATTAAACGTTCCTTGTAATGTGTTTTATGATGAATGCCACAAGCCAAAACGTGTTGGTCTGACAGTGAAGTTGTTCTTTATGCCTCAAGTGTTGCTGGAGTTTTTACCTCTTCAGACTTTTTCCTTTCTGCATGTACCTTGGAAGAAGATGAAATCTTTTGATGTTGAGGGCAGATTCGAGTCATCAAACCAGACCAGGATCATCAGCGGTGCCGATGGGCACTGCTAACACCTCTGACTATTTCTCTTTTATGATTATCTCATGGAGTTACATAACAAAAATTGTGCCATATGTGTACCAAGTGAGTCGAGAAAGAAGAGTATTTAAACAGTAGTGTACCAAAACCATTAACATAACACAATGATAAATCATGAAGACCTAAAACAGAAAACTGAGAAACAACACAATCAAAGAAAATAAGCTTGCAACTGAAACACAGTTCATCTCCTCAGGCAAATTTCTTCACAATACTAAGAAGGCCTATCTTTGGTATTAAACTGGAGGGTATGAAAACCATAATATATTTTGCAGCAACTGATTTGTAGGATGCAAGAAGGAATATAAAGTGCAGTACTAGTACTAGTCCACCAAGAGACTTCCTGGTGAAAACATGGAAAGATATACTGCGTCACTCCAGGGGTTTCCAAAACTGTTCAGCCCTTCAACAAGCAGTCCTCTTGAAGGATCCTGGCCCCTCAAGACTGCATTCTAAAAGTTCAGGACTTCAAAGAAACACAACTCAAAAATAACACCCAGCGATAGCCTGCTTTCCGACAGAAGGCTGCACTGTCCACGCACAGAGGTGAGTTTTACTGCTTATATTTTTTTTATTGGCTTCACTGCTTCAAACCTCAAGGGACACTTGACACAAGATGTGGATTATGTGTTAGTGGAAACCACTGAAGAAGACCTGCAATTTAGATATGACTCAAACTTGAGAATGTGAAGTGCTGGCAACCATTTTTCAGAGAGGCAGAGTAATAATAATGTGGCTAACAGGAAGACAGCTGTTGCTGCGTGGATTGAAACAAGAGAGCAGAGAGACGGCTGATTTCATTATGACCATGGATGAAATTGATAAAGAGACTAACCAGAAACTGGTTAAAATTAGAAAGAAAAACAAATTTCTTCTCAACCACAGCACATTGATAAGTTGAAATGTGTGCAACCGAGTGCAATGCAGTGTATAGCTCTGTATTCAAATACAGCATGCATACAAGTCATATGTGTGTTTTGTGTGTGTTGAACTGTCAGTGAGTGTAGAGAGGCAATTAATCAGCCACCACCGCTCTCTTCTCACAGTTTCTCCAAAGGGATGTGCCAAGAGGCAACCACAGAGAGTGAGAGAGAGTATCTTGATTACATTTTTCATCAAAACAATGGGCTCCAAGACTAGCAGCCGGCAGCAACCCAACCATATAATTGAGAAGATTTAATATTGCCAGGTAGAGAAACCTCTTTTCCCTGAGGGTTCGAGAAGAATGCAGATAGGAATATGAGCATGAAAGGCCAATTTTCAGGCACAAATGACATGGGCTTTTGTTGTTTTCTCTCTCTTTTTTTTTTCTTTTTTTTTTTACAGAGGCTTGTGTTTTAGTGTGGTCACATACTAAATATAATATATAACTTCATTTACTCATAAATAAAAGATTCCTTAAATTTGACAAAGAGGAACATTTATGAATCAGAGTAAGAAAAAGCCCTAAGTCTGCATGGGAAGTGTGGTTGAACTGGTAAATGGAGGAATGGAAGTAGAGTAATTGTAGAACTTGGAATATTGATCTCAACAACATGAAGATGCAGAGTTAAAGGCCGGAAACTCTCTGCATCCAGATGGTGAAGTCTGCCTGTCTGGATGAGTCACTCTCTGATCCCTCATTTCCAAACAAATTAGGGTGAAAACAAGCACTGGAGAGCAGCTTGATGAGGTCTGTGGAATCAATATGTTATTATAACCTGTCTTTACCCGCCTCGTCTGCCCATCTGTGCCCCCTGCTCGACCTAATACTGACTCAAACAACTTTCTGTTTCCCATCCAGCACTGGCTCACTGAGGGGCTGGCAGAACCTGTGGTAGTAGTAGTGTGTGTGTGTGTGTGTGTGTGTGTGTGTGTGTGTGTGTGTGTGTGTGTGTGTGTGGTTGACTGGCACACCTTCATGTACCTCATCTGGCCAGTTTGCTCTCAGGCTGGCATCTGCAGGTGCTAGAAAAAGTAATGTTTTGTAACTAGATATCAGGGCACAAATGAAATACATGAATAATTTCTATAATTAAAAGTTTTTTCTCTCATTTTCTTTTCTCAGCACGAACTCATTCTCCAGGTCACTGTGGGCTGAAGTTTAAAACAGGATAAACTAGGTGAAAGGAGAGGAAACATCCTGGAGTGGCTCCTCAGACTGAAAGAGAAACAGCTCATACCTGTGGGTATAGTCTTCAATCCCCCTGACTTGCATGTGTTTGCACAGGAATCATCAGACTTACAAGATCACACTGCTGTTACAAGATTTTAATATAACAGGAGTGTTTTTCAGGTCAGCTCACTGACCGGCTGCTCTGTGTACTTTGACTGTCTGGCATGCAGACAGACTGGCTGCTGAGTTAACAGCAGCAGGATTATACATGCATGTCTTATCTGGCTGTGGCAGAGCTCTCCTGACAGACTCCAGCTCTCCTGCTCTCACTCTCCGTCTATGTCTTTGTTTCTCAGGCACAGAAGAGAAATCTAGTGCAACAGTGACCACATTACAGTTTTAACTGATTTGAACTAAATCTGATGCTTTCAAAACAGGCAGAAATAGCAGACCTTTTTCACAGCAGACATTTTGACTTGTCACAGCAGTGAAAGCACAGGTGAGGTTTTACTGCTGACAATGGCTCTGTTACTTCTAAGTGTATCATTAAGCCTTATCAGTGAGCCAGCATACACAGGGCCTGAAGCTAAAACCACATGGAGTGTTGCCCTTATTAATATTATCAAACACACCAGTGGTTTCCCTGCCATGACACATCAAAATGGCCCCTGTGAAAAAGTAGTGGCCCCTGAGGACAAATACATGCAAAGAAAAAAGCACAAACACACGGAAGGAAACAAGGAAATATGCTCCATATTCAAAAATAACATCAATGAAAACAAACGAACTGTGAAACACATACAAAACTGAAACAACAATAATTGTGGCATTTTTCTGTTTTCACTTTTGTATGTTTTAATATTTGATGCATTTTTTTATTTGGAGGTTATTTGTGTTACAAGCAGACAGTCTCTCAGTCCCTCATCAATCATTTTTCTATTGTTTCCCCTCCCTGGTGTTTCTTGTTTGCCACCCGTTTGTCTATTTTCCTGTCTGTCTGTGTCTAGGCCTGGATGTGATCAACCTACTTTTGGACCTACACCCCTTACCTGCAGTATAAGAACACCAATCGTTCACTCAGTTCTTCGCCAAATAGTCAGTTCACACACGTAGTAACGTGCCAACTCTGAACTAACCTCTCTGTACAACCCAACTGCTCTCTCAGATCTGGCCATCTCCTTGCCTCCATATCACCCCTACGACTGACCCCTACGGCTCATTAAATATGCCTTCACACCACTGCAGGGTGCCACCATCTTTTCCAAGTTAGATTTGAGGAATGTGCACCACTTGGTGAGAATCAGCATTCAACACCACTCCAGGCCTCTTCCAGTACCTGGTGATGCCATTTGGGTGTCCTTGGGAATCTCCTGAATCAGTTTGTGTTTGTCTATCTGGATGACTTTCTGATCCTCTCCAAAAATAAAACTGAGTTTCTCAAGTTTGGATGTAATTTTGTAAAAGCTCTTGGTGTGACTGTTAGTCTAACATCTGGTTTCCACCCTCAGGCTAATGGTCAAGCAGAGAGAGTCCACTAGGACCTGGTGTTGGCCCTGCACTGTGTCACATCTTAAAATTCATCCTCCTGGAGTTCCCATTTGGTGTGGATTGAATAGGTTCTGTCCCCCTTTAAGTCCTCTGCCTCCTCTTATTCCCTCTAAGCAACCGCACTTGCACCTATGCCACTGATGTATGCCACAGAGGGAGATTTGGGTGGCTCTGTTAAGATCTGTGGAGGCTAATAGACAAATGATTGTCATAGGACACGAGCACCTAAATACCAACCATGTCAGAAAGTCTGGCTTTCTCCTAAAAGTATCTCTCAAGACTGACTCCACAAAGCTCTCGACTCATAACACTGGGCCTTTTGAAGTCAAGAGCATTCTTAGCATTATCAGGTGCACCTGCACCTGCCTCCCAGTCACCTCTCCATGCTCGGTGCCATTCCTGTCTTCATCTTCTCCCGTGGACATTTGCTCCACCTCTTCTGTTCCTTAACACTCACCCCGGCTCCCCTGGATCTGTTTGCTGACTCCATGTTGAATTGTCTGCCTGCCCGCTCCAATGTCAAAGACAGTAAATTACCTTTGATCGAACTTTAACCTGATCTGAGTTTGAGTCCCGCATTTGGGCAGAATAGACTGTTGTTAAGAAAAAAAAGTGCAAAAGAGCCATTTGTCTTAGTGGTTGAATCTTCAGTGTTCTATCTGTTTTACACTTCGTAGCACTTTTGGATTTGGAGGCTTAACATGCACCTGATAATCCAAGTATAAAACCACATGAACCATAAAAAAGTGGTTTAAAAAAAAATGTAAGAGCTGGTGAGGAATACCGTCATTGGTCACAGCAATAAATGTGTTTTCATCTGATACAGCGATTCAGCACACATGTTCAGAAACACCCAAAAATATACACATTATATATTATATGGCACATTATCATTATTATGACACTTTTTACACCTGAAACTGTTTAATCAGTATATTTAAACATATAACGCACCCTTTTACTCCTCATAGCAGACAAAGCACAACCATAATCAATAACATTAATTATGGCTTTGTTCCATTTAAGTTCCCCAAGAGGCCATGTCACAGAGTCAGCCTGCACAATAGCTTTATAATTGGTCAGCCTAACTAAATGCAGTCATTACCAAAGATACCCCTGTGGTTTTACAACAATTACTTGTCTACTTGTCAAAATGTCTGCTGTAGATAATGTCGATTATAATATAAATTTGCCCAACCAAACCAACAGGAGGTGTCGAGGAGGTCTCTGTGCAGTTCTTGATGAGGCAGATTAAATGAAAACACCTGTGTGGGTTTCTGTGTGTGTGTGTGTGTGTGTGTGTGTCTTTTATTAGGTTGTTTGAAGAAATAAACATGATTTCCTGGCTGTGATAGCTGTTAGGAGCAGACAGTCTCTCCATTTTCCTTTGTGTTACTTTTGTTTCCCCTGCCTGTTGTTTGTCCTCTGTCTGTTTTCCTGTGTGTGCGTGTGTGTGTCCAGGCCTGGGCGTGGTCGACCTAGTTTTCTGCTTCCTGCCAGTTCTCCTGCTCACCTGTGGCAAATCACTTTATCAACCACACCCCCCTGCCAGCAGTATGAAGACACCTGTTCTTCACACCACTCTTAGCCAGGCCATCAGTTTGCTCCTGTAGCAACATGCAGTTGAATCTTTGAAAGTAAATTCCCGCTGTTGTGGTTCTTTGTGCTCGTTCAGTCTGTGCTCTGCTTCAGGTTCACCTACACCTGCTCCCCTGTCCCTCCCATTTTCCTAGAATGGTCAAATGTATAGTGCAAGTTGCTCCTGTTTGAGTCTGTAATTTTTTCTTCTGCTGTATATATAAGTCTTATCATGCTGAAATGGAGGTGTCCTCTGTATTCACTACGCTAAAAAATAAATAGAACTACTGCATGAAGGTCCACTATGCATAAAGATGAAAAAAAAACGCTTTCATGATGGCAGATGTGTCATCTCAAAGACTGCTGGCTCTGACTTTTATAGTTAAAAAAAAAAAATCCTGAACCTTGGATTTGGAGTTCATATTGAATCTTATAAAATGACCCAGATCCTGAGGCCCTCAGCACATCAAAAATCAGGAGTTGGAACAAACACAAATAAAATTCTCTAGATCAAAACGTAGAGAGCCCTCTTTCCATTCATAAGACACAGCAAGTCCATCAGTGTGGCTGCATATATCACACACATTCAATCATCCCACAATACGCAGGAAGAGAAGTCATTACAATCTGACACGTTCCCTAGGAAACAGCTCTTCCCACTCCACTGCTGGCTAAAGATGTTTATTTTATTTTATTTTTTTTATTAGCTCTTCTTTTCTTATATAAAAGAAAGAAAGCTCATGTCCATCATTCTCTATTGCGCTGTATATGTCACAACATAATATATCATATAATGTTTAGGGGAGAGACAGAAACTGAGATCCCCCCCCCCCGTTGCAAAAGCATGCAGACCATATCCAAAATGATTTAAATCACATTTCTCTTGTGCATTCATCTCCCTTCGGTGAACTCTCAGTTGGGTGTCTTCCAATTTAGGATGATTCAACGCTCAAATGAAGGGTGGCAAGTGTGGCTTTGGATTTACACCACATGAAAGGATGTTAGGAAATTTAAGAGAACGCAGGAGAACGCTGCTGACAAGACAGCTCATTAAGATGATATCACGAGTGTGAATGTGACAAGTTATTGTATATTTACAGAATGAAGCACACAGTACAGCTGCTTGTGCTGCCTATCAACCCTTAATTCCTTACTTACTTAGTATACTGTACACATAGTATTCACCTACCCCTGCTTTCTGCTCATACGGGATAAATGTGTCCTGAGAAATTCACATAGTTTTTGGCTTTCATAAGTGTATTAATGTCTTAGATGGAAGCACAAAATGTAACCCTAACATCAATGGCCTGTAGTACGTGCAGAATGATTAATGTACACACTGTTAGCCTTCATGATAAGGAGCCGCCACAAATCCCCCGATCAGCTGAAAACTAAGCTGAGCTGGTCAGCTGTTATATCTCAAATCTGTCAACAATACTCACTGGTCTTTCAGCATAATGGCAGTTGACTATTGAGCTGTCCCTGTGTCTCTACACAATGCACACAGGCCTTTTGATCAATGGCGTGAGAGCTGGAAACCGTCTGTGTGTTGGACAACTCTTCTTCATCCACACAGAAGATGTTAAGCACAAAAGCAGCAAACTGCCCAGCAGAGCACCTTCAAACAAAACAAAACAAAATCTAACTGCAGTGCTGGAGACTGGTACGACACGAAAAACGCAGTTGTGTTCAGACACTGTAATGTCAAGATGATCTTTCACTTTTATTGTACAAATCAGGGCCATTCGGTGTCTGATTAGAATTCTTATGGTTCTCAGAAGGGTCGTCTTACTGAACTGACAGTGAAGGGAACATAATGAACAGTTTAGCATTGGCAGAAAGGTACATCCATGCCGCTGCATAAATTTGCTTTTGTTGCCTCACTGTGTTTTCAAGAGCGACTCTGTCATCCATCAGTTGCCCTGTGTCAAATGTGTTGTGAGAATTCAAAAGAAATGTTTTTAACAAACAGGCTGCAGGGTTAGGCTGAACTAGGCCCACCTGAATGCTCAGACTGAGTCAGTGTTGTTTAGGAGAAGTCTGTGTGAAATTAGTATTGACTCAGCTAGTTATAACGGCAAGTTTCATTTTAGAAAAGTGGGCCTAATCATCAGCAGACAGCAGGCAGGAAAGTATGTGTCGTTCACAGAATAGTGAGATATTAGAGTATGATGATATTAGAATTATATTAAAATAGTGACAATAAGTGTTTATTGAATTAATTATCTTAGAATTGGGATCAGGAACATGGTAAATCACATACTTCTGGTGCTTTACTCCATGTTCTATACCAACTGTTTTCCAAACTATTGAGTTCTGTCCTGTGCAAAAAACCCACATGCACACTCTAGAAACCTGTCTCATGGTGTGTATATTCTGTTTCATTGTTCTTACTGAATAGTTTTTTCTGTAATTCAACTCCATTTCTATATACAGAAACTACACACAAGAAAAACATTACAACATCTAAAACTCTCCAAAGCTTATCAGACTCTTTATCACTGTCCCCAGGACCAAAACCATCATCATCATGTAAACCAAATGTTTATGATTCTGTTTAATTATCCTTCAGTTCCTCTTTCTTGTTGTTTTTTCCAGGGTTTCATTCTTTCAAGGTTTCTGTCTTTTACCTGATTAATCACTGCAGGAGTGGATGTAGTATACAGGCAATAATCATGTTGATTATTTTGATTATAATCAATGTAATTTAAAGACAGAAACAAAGTCAAAGTGGGAGAAGTAAAAACTTTACAATCTCATAACAATACAATCAGTTATGAGTCTCTCTCTCAAGTTAGTTAGCAGTCTCCCACATCAACAATGCCTCCTTAATGATTTAACATTTGATTAAAATTCCACAGTTTCCTCAGATTTCATCAGATATTAAAGTGTGTTACATGCCAAAACC
The DNA here is from genome assembly GCA_037833715.1 of Toxotes lorentzi. Taxonomy (NCBI): domain Eukaryota; kingdom Metazoa; phylum Chordata; class Actinopteri; family Toxotidae; genus Toxotes; species Toxotes lorentzi. The sequence goes on from JBBMJY010000025.1 coordinate 21,320,729, forward strand.
CAATTCATTTCCTCAGGCCAGTGCCAACTATCAGCATTTGAAGTGTCTTTGCCATTTAAGGCTGGGGACACCTTGGACGTTGAGCTCGGCAGAAGAGGATTTCTCCAAGTCAAACCCCTGTAATACCATAAGGCTGCTCTGTGATAGAGCCTGGGCAGCCCGGTCTTGCCTGTCCACCCACGGAGCTGTTTTATAACACCTGAGAGTGAACTGTGGGTCACCCACATCGCAGTCTCACACTTCTCGAAAACATTTGAAAGTAGCAACAATGTCCTCTGTGTGCTCCACACAGTGAGAAAGATCAGTGTTAAGATGCTCTCAGGTGAGTGCAGAGAGTGGATTACAGGAATCTCCAGTCGAGAGTCCAGCAGGTGTCATAGGCCTAATTCAACAAAACAACCAACATGAGAGGTATGCACTTTATAGCTAAATGACATACCCACACACGTACGCTCTGCATATGCACTCAGCTTTGATTACAGCATAGCTGCACTTCAACTCCTGTCTGTGATATATCATTATTTTGAAAACTTAACCCCCAAGACTAAGATTCCAGCGCGAGAAGTATTATTTTGATTTGAGGTTAAATGCAAGTCTCCCTGCTCTACACAGAATCTCTTACTCAATAGCAGCTCTCCTGTACCGCCTGCAATTCATTTGATTGTAGCTTCACAGAGGATGAACAGGCACCAGCTGAAAGATTTTCTGTCTCTTCTATTCATCTGTCATCATTAGGTGCTCACAGGTGGGAGTCACTACTTGTGTGTTTTTCTGAACAGCTGTAATTGGTGATGAGTGACCCCCCTTCATGGCCTTTACTGTGGGCTTTTGACCATGATGGCTGATGGGAACACCACTGATTGCAAATGAGAATACACCCCCTTTTGCAATTATTAGTTCAGCATGAAAAGACGAGGAGTGTGAGCGCAGTGTCTGATCTCTGTAGTGTAAAGCAGAGAGGTACAGTAAAGCCGCAGATTCTTGAAACACCCAAGCAGATACGATGGTGGGTGGCACAGCAAATAGATGACAGCATCAATTGTCAGCTGTCTCACAAATTGTCTTCTGTGGCTGACATTCCCTTTCATTTACAGATCCTTTCACACAGTTACTTTGTTTGAGTTACTGCATGGCTCAGCCCACTCCTCATCCTCACACCCGCCCTCACTTCTCAACCATCTTTTTACTCATTTTCTCTGCTCTGATAGGTGACCCCTGTTCTCTATCTACCCCTCTTCTCATCCTCTTCTTCTCTGTTGTTTCCCTTTTCCTCCTCCTTGAAGGTGAGATGATAGTGCTGGTAATTAGCTTGTGAGAGGTGTGAGAGGCTCCATGTCGGCTGAGAGTGCTTGACAACGGGCCAAAGATAATGAAGAGATCTGGGGTGAGAGCCCTGGGTGCTAGTCCTCTGAACTCACTGGAAACAGAGTGGAGATAGGATGGGTGACCTGCTGAGGAGAGGGAGAGAGAGTGGGAGAGGAGGAGGGGGAGGGAGAGAAGAGGAGGAGAGGAGATTAGGGACATCCTTGAAAAAGAAACCAATTACCTGCCAGCTCACTGTCCACAGCCTGAAATGTCCCTCCAAACATACAAAACACACACACACACTGTTCCTCCTCACTTGCCAAGTAATCGAGCAGCTTTCAACCACAGCACACTTGAAAAAGTCGCACATGCTCTCATTTTGTTCATTTGCTTGCTGTTGGTTGCCAAAGCTTGTGATTGTCCAATCAGAATTTTGCTATAGGCACTGAAATCTCAGCTACTAGAAAGACACACACACACAGGCACAAGTAGAAAAGGATGGAAGATAAGCCAGTGAACAGCCACTGTATCTAAATACATCTCAACTGTACCTGCACATCTCCACTGTGGCAGAACTGGGCTAACCCGCTGTAGATGAATTCATTATCATTTGGCTTTGATGTTTAATTAGGAGCCTGATTCTTATCCACAAAACAATTAAAATGTTCTAATAAACAGATACTGTATAATTAATGAAATACATGAATGTTTTTGTGTCTGTTACCAGGGAAACTTTGTGTGGATCAAAGGATTTCACAATTTATGAGCTTTATTTCAAAGAATACGTTCAGCAGCATCAGGTTGGTGATTAATGACTCGGTGCTGCACATGATGTCTCTGCTCTGCTAAATGTTTGCATAAATCAGTAAAACAGGGGCTAAATTCTTTATCAACAGCTTGGAAATATTTACTTGGACAAATGAGACATTAAGTGTAATTTGGTTCTGTGTTTGTTTGATGCAAAGTAAAATTTAATTTTAAATCACCGTTTAATTTTAAATCACCGTTTCATCCCTCTATCATGATGCATTCCCCGGTCCCTTTCCCCGAAACCTAATTCTAACCTGAACCCTAAAACCCAGTCTTAACCTTAAACTCAAAGCCATTTAAAATTGTGGTGTCCACCATTTTGGTCCACACAAAGCTGTTGGACCCCACAAATGAAGTAAAACAAGCCCATGCACACACACACACACACACACACACACACACACACACACACACACACACACACACACACACACACAGAGTAGGACAGGCATGACTGAAGGCCATCACTGCAGAGCTGTGCAGCCAGTTAGCTTAGCTTGTCTTACAAAGGTAACAAATCCCACCTAAGAATTAAAATGCAAAAATTGCAGTGACTTCCTGGATTCCTGAGGTTTCCAGGCAACCAACAGAGAGTCCGCCGAAAAACTTTGTCCCACTTGAACACAACCAGGCTAACTGCTTCCCCCTGTTTAAAGTCTTTGTGCTAAGCTAAGATGAGAAGCAGCTGGCTTCTTATTTACTGCATACAGCTTCTGTAAAGTATAAAGACACACCCTGATAACCACATCTCTACTCATTACCAGCTCTGGGTAAACTAAAGCAGCACATGTGCTTCCTGAACAGATCTTAGGTCCCCAAGCTTCCCTTACCTTCCTGAATGTGGTGTCCCTGTAACTCCTGATTAATATTTAACAACAAGTTTGTTTCCTGAACATCAAGAATTAAATAGAAAATAAGATGAAAACAAACTAGAGTACCAATCAAAAACACATAGTGTATGCTACGCTCTTTATAGATTTAATAAAGTAAAATTATTTAAAACTTGCAACAAACACTTCCTAGTGCCATGTTCTTCACAGCACTGTTTGCTGGGTAATCATTCATCAAATAAAGATAAAAGCTGAAACTAAGTGTTCCCATACTCCCCAAGTTTTTATTAGAGTGTACCAAATGCTGTGCAATGACATTTTCAAAACAGTAAAATCTTCTGAGATAAAATTCCACCAAGGAGGTTTTATTATAACCAGATCACGAGCAGGATAGGCAATCACGCTCAACAGCGTGCTGCTGGAGGTTGTTTTATTAAGTCTTCAGTCTGCCTCCATATACAGAAGCATCAACGGTGCAACTGCCCACCAAAACCCACACACACTCCCTGCTGCACACTGCCCACTCACTACAAAACAACAGGGTAGAGACAGTGAGCATTCAGGACACAGGAGCCAAACACAAGAAACTGTTCCAGGTATCAGGCTACTTATTATTCCCTCATACTAAATTCAACACTGGAAATAAGGTTCTATTAACATTTTGGACATCTGACTTGTTTGGATATCACACAGAGCTTCATGAAAACCTGTTCTGCTATTCTAATGTTATGGGCACCCTTCATGCATTTGTCAAAACTTTAATATTCTGTATCAGGTGCTCGTTAATTTCATTTTTGGATGGACTCTCACACATAAAATATGATATATGGCCTCTGAAAGGAATTCATGTGTCTGCTGCTCACCTCTGCAAATGTGTACATCAATCATTCAAGAAGCATTCAGTGAAAGGTTAATGAAAACACAACTTATGACATTTCTTCAACTGATTTGTTGACGCACGTATTTCAGAAGAATAATGATTAATGTGTCTGAGAGTGGATGCCCCCCCCTCCACAGATTTCTGATCGACCTCCTGCTTCTGCTGTAAGGATGTTTGGGGTGGTTTCTGATTGGGTAATTGGCTTTGGGGGCCCTTTTACCTCACAGTCTAGGTCTTGTGTCCAAAAAAATAATACATATAGTCACACAAATTCTGACTAATCTGGAGCTTTGTTTAAATACTAGCACATTAAGAACATGCAAAGATCACTTTACCATGGATGGCCTGTCATGCACAAAGTATGTAGCTAGCCTGTTGTTTTGATAAGTTATTTATTTATTTATTCTTTTTACACACTCTTGTGTTTGAAAATGAAACGACCTCAACACATTTTTACATCATAACAGTTATGACCTTCCATGGATGAATATTTTGTAAGACATAAGGCACATGGTTATAGCAAATCCTGGTTAGATAAAGGAGTTTTTTTTTGTTAAAGCAGAATCCTGTGTAACGCTCCTCTCTCTCCTTCTGTTGTTTTTTGAATTATGTTGCTGTCCTCCTCAGTAATGATAGACTTTACCAAAAAGTAGCATCTTACGGGCTCAGTTTATAAGCCTAGACTAAAGTCCAGTGAAGTCCTCTTCCCAATGGTTCGGTGCTATTTCAAGTCCTGCCATAAGACTTGGGTTACTAGAGCTGCTACTCTACCTCCTAGGTAGGTAGGTAGGGTGTCAGGCTTGTCAAGGCTTTGTACACTGTCACCGTGCAGAGAGCAAGAACTTTTCATTATCAGTTAAATCAGTGTGTGTTAAAGAGGTCTCTTCTAGTCCTAGAAGTGTGTTAGTGTCTGACAGTGCTGTGGCTGTCTCTTGTTTGAGGTTTTTCCTGGACTTAGTAGCTGCTGTGTTAAAAGTTAGTTGTTAAAAGACAGCGATTCCCCTTTAGAACAAGGGAGTGATCTGCCTGAAAAATCCTCTAAGCTATTCTCCCTAAATATTCTCCCTAGCATCCTTCAGTCTTCCTCTGTCTTCCCCCCGAGCTTCTTCTAAGTTAAGACCTGCCCAAAAAAATTGCTGCCTCTCCTCAGTCTTGCATCTGTTTTCACACGACTGTGGCTGAGGGAAGTGTTCGCTATTTCTGTCCTATCAGCGGTCCACGCTTGGTTCATATTTAAATTCAAAGTCCTTCATTGGTTTAAACTCAAAGCATTTCATTGGTTATATGGAGCATGCATTCAGTGTATATGTAAGCAAATGATACAAACAAGGTTATCACATGTGCTGTGCATGTGATCTGCACAAGCAAAATCCTGTTTTCTAGGAATTTATACAGACACTGTTTTTCTGAGATCACCTACAGCTCTGCAGCTGTTGGCCTTGATCAGTTCTCAGTGGATTCAATATTTTCCAGACCAAAGATCTTTGAGTAACATCTGTGCCTCAGTAGACATTTGTCAACACCTGCAATGTTTGGTCTTCGCTGCACGTCATGAAATTAACCTGGCTAATGAAATGATGGATGTCCTGTGATGGAGGAGAGGAAGGTTAGAGTGCTGGGTCAGCTGCAGCAGCACAAATGTGGCAGAGGCCACAGTTTCTCTTCAGTTTATGTTCAAATACTTGTCCCTACTGAAAACGAGTCTTATATTAATAAAGCTTTTATCAGGTACAAGGCATGCAGACAGGGTTAAGAGGTTCAGGTTCTGTTAGACTAAACAATTACAGTGAGAAGATGTCTGATAAAAGCAAATTTGAACTTGTCTGGTCTTTGTCTGTTCTAAACACTGGTTTAAGCATCTCAGAATACAGCAGCTCTGAAGAGATTGGTTATACAAGAGACAATAGATAACAGTGCAATAATCAAAAGACACTCAGTTAGCAGCAGGCCTGTGAGCGGCCATGGCAAGACTCATTAATGCTCTCAGGTTGGCATTGAGTATGGAAAACTCAGAAAGAGGAACTTGTAAAACCTAGAGAGCTTTGTCAGCTCAAAACTACAGTGATCAGGGCAGATGGGGACAGTGTGAATGATAGCATATTCAGTACTTAGATCTGCACCTAACAAAGAACAAAGAGCAATGCACCAAATACCTGTGGACATTTTCCAACACCATTTTAAATCCACGCTGCAAGGAATCCAGGATGTTCTAGACACAAAAGAGAATCTGACCAAGTAGATAGTGTGTTAGATAGGTGTCTCTTAAACATGAGTATAAAATGAATGTTCCCCAGAGAAAATGAAAATTGCTTTGGGTCAGTGAAAAGAGCTGTAGCCGATTCTTATTTGTCCAATAATACAGTGACCTCAGAATGCCTCAGAGCACGACTGGATATCATTCAAGGAGCAGTTTCACATCTATTCATGGTAATATACAGTATATAACAGTCTCCTACTCCCCTCCCACAGCCTGCCTACTGTTCGACCTGATTTTAAAGTCTAGTTGTATTTGTTTGAGTGAAATAAGTTGGTCTGCAGTGAGCTTGTTTCTGTATCAGAGGCAACAGCGTACCTTTTTCAGCAGAGGAGGTTAGAGGAGGGATGTAGTGACTCACCTGCTTCTTCCTTTATCCCTCCACCACCCTGGCCTATTTTATTTCCCATTCTTCACCTCAGATGCCTCTTTCGATATCTGTTCCAGTTCCCCTCCTCGTTCTCTCCCTCCCCCTCCTTGATCCCTCTCCTCTATTGCTCCCGCTCGCTGTGCCTCCTCTCCCTCTCTGAACCTCACTCTCTCCTCCCCTGTCTCCACTGCTCTCTCTTTATTTGACTTGATTTATCTGGAGTCTTGTTTTCAACCAGTCAGAAACCTTTAGTCTCACTCCACACAAATACTCCTGAGGGACCTTAACAGAAGAGGGGTTGATTGAAGCGAATAGTGAAGTCAGTGTATGTGTGTGTGTGTGTGTGTGTGTGTGTGTGTGTGTGTGTGTGTGTGTGTGTGTGTGCGCGCGCGCAAACAAGATAGAGAAATCTGTGCTTGTTACTGTCGGGCAGATTTCTTGTAACGTTTTTGTTCTTGAAGACTGACAAAATGTTACGACCCCCTGGACCTAAGCACCCTACAAACCTTATTATATAAACCAAAAATGAATGTCAAGTCAAGTTTCAATCAAAGCTAGTTTTCTTCCTGGACAGCTGACATCTTGGTGAAACATGTAGGGTTTTCACCCAGCGTCTTAGAGTGTCGTCACTGTGAAAGAAAAATTTATTTTAAATTTATTTAAGAATCTTCCAGACCATGACAGCTTCTTTCTTTTACTCTCATACAAGTGTGGCTCTGCAAAAAGGCTAAAGCTACTGCCACTGTTCCTTATCTTTGACCGTCTATGGTCAAGGAAGGCTAAACGCAGTAATTGTAGGCAGGTTTCCTGGTGATGGCAGTGTGAAATGTGCACACGCTGGGGTATGAAGCAATGTTTTTGTGGACAAATGTCATACATAGATAATGTTGAATATCCTAAGAAGTAAAACTATTCCAGCCCATGGGTTCATAATTAGCTATTAGCATCTAGCAATTTTGTCAGAGTCCTGGATTTTGATAAGGGGGTGGATAGTTCTGCACAGAAACTGGTGAGGAAGAATACATTTTGCAGACTGCACTGTAACTATATGTTTTTTTTTTAATGGTGCAACATTTGGCCGTGCTTCATTGGTTTCCTTATCGGTTTGATGTACAGTATGTTCAGAGTTTCAATGTGTGACCGTGAGAGACTGATGGTTTTAAATGTAAAAGACACCACGTTCTTACAACTCTATACACCTCAGCACATAAACGATACTCATTACACAGAGCAACACAGTTTCTTATGAGTGAAATCTTTCCTGTTGACACGCAGGGATCTGATGTTGTGTTCTAATGTAAGATATGTGGCACATATCCAGTGTGTGGTGTTTAATAATGGTTAACAGCAGAAAGTTCATATGTGCTAGCTGTGCTCTTATCCCACGTGAGGTGTTTCTTGCATGCTCTTAACTTGTGCAATAGGAAAACTTGAGGAATTCCATATGGTAATTGTCATAGATGAATAAATGCTTTATTGTCACTGTACATGTCCTAGTACAACGAAATCAGTGTGCCACATCTGATCAGTGAAATAAAAAAAAAAATCTATTCACACAGCCACACACAAATAAAAATCAATAAATAATGTGACATAAAATATGTTACAAAACTGAGTGTAAACATCTATAGTTATGAATTGATCAGATTACTGTTGTGGTATTTTCTGTCCAGGAGAGGTCCTGGGAAATGGTGGTCCTGAAGAACTTGAAGATGGAGTCTCGCTCCACCTCATCCCCACTGATAATAAGTGGGGATGAATTCGTCATGTTCTTTCTGAAGTCAATCACCATTTCCTTTGTTTTCCTGGTGTTGAGGGACATGTTGTTTACGCACCACTTGGACAGTGCCCTCACCTCGTCCCTGTATGCTGACTCGTCTCCTCCACTTATTAAGCTGACCACAGTCTGCAAATTTGATGATGGAGTTGGAGGAGTGGATGGGAGTGCAGTCATAAGTGTACAGGGAATAGAGGAGTGGGCTCAGCACACAGCCCTGTGGGGGTTGTAAAGTGTTGTAAACACTTTTACTTTAGCTTCCATTTCTATCCAGAATTCAATGCGTCACGTTAACTGGCCAGAGCCAACAAATGTCAATCAACATGACTGCTGCAAGAAAAGTTTTGGAAATGTAAGGACATACTAGGACGTACTACAAACTAATTCATCTCTTAAAATGCTCTCACTTGATTACAGAACAGGACAAAGTAAAGAAACCTTTTAAAAAAAATAAATACGTCTCAGCTTTTGAAGATATTTTCTGATGTCAGAGTAAATCTCTGCTCCGCAATAAATCAGTCATCATGTTTTCTCTTTCATGCGCAGCAGAATAAAGAGCCCTTCTTCATCCAGAATGTCTGTGACCTTGGCTTTTATATCAGCGCTGGAAAGCAACTCATAAACTGCTTGTCCCGTTGCCCATTTGGCACTTTTGTTGACATCACACCCTTTGATAAGAGAAGGTGTATGTGTGTAATCCCTTCTTTCTATTTTTAATTTTTGACTTTTCCTCAGTGAGTGCTCATTGCACTTTAAAATGAATTTATACAGCTGGTGAATCAGAGACTTAAAGGAATGATATAATCCTATATTGTCAAGCTAGACTGTGTCTGTATTTCTATGGGGGGAAATGTGCATATCTTTTTAATTTGTATAATATTTACATGCATGTATGCATTTATTGTGTCAGAGGGATAAACCAAAAGCTGGCCTGATTGTTTCCATTCTCCCCTCTTTTTCTGTTTCTCTTCTTTTTATCCTTTCCCCTTTCCCCATGCATCCATCCATCTTTGTTTCTCTGAGTCATGTTCCTGGGCACATGCCAACCTGATGGACGTAACATGAATTTGACGTAAAGCTCTGCTGATTGCTGTGTAATGGTGGCAGCTTGACGGTGTGGGAGTTGCCAGAGGCTGTAGATCAGCTCTGTACAGAAGGTGTTAGTTCAGCGGGCCACCAAATCACTCTGGGAGGAACATCAACATTATTTCCTCAGCGGCTTCGCACAAGCTCCTCCAACAATGACTCAGACCCACAGTGGCACAGGCACTGCAGCGCTGGTGATGCTTCAGCGTGAGCACAAATGAACACACAGCTGCATTCACACACACAGAGCCAAGAAAAATGGCACCATGCATGTGTAAAGACATACAGACTTACTCACCTACTCACTCGGTGTGAATCCACAGACACCCATATCATTCACACTGAGGCAATCAGTATATATTACACTCACACTAACATCTCCTCAGGGTTGTTTGTAAATAAGATTTAAGGAATCAACTAAGTGATAAAAATCAGAAACTTAATGTCGTTTTTATTTGCAGCATGGTCAGCAACATGACCGCTGACAATCATTTCGCTCCCTCCGCTGGGTGCAATCTAATTTTACCCTCTCTAAATAAACCTTCTCTTCCAGTAACTAGAAAACCACACTCTCAAAATTCACTTCACGCTATTGGAACATAAACACAGAAACCCAAAATAAAACAAAGGAATACAATACAAATAAAACGGCTCTGCCATGAGCCACACTATGTGCCATAAAACGGGATCTTCATCCTCTGGCTGCCTGTGTGTGAAAAACCCATAACTGTAAACAGTCCAGCTGGTAATCCATTTAGAGGCCCCAGGGCTTTAGTATATATCAGCGTAGTGTAGAGCTGAGTGGCTTTAACAGGTCCGGTGATGCCTATGAAGGTCTGAAAGTCCATCACCTTGATGTAATCAGCCTGAGATCCCTAAAACTGCTTCCCCTCCCTGAGGATGGACTCTGACACAGAGTAGGACCAGGCAGATTGAAGCTGACATGTGCTGGGCAGATGTACCTGACTTAAGTTTCTGAAGAACACAGTAGGTGCATTGGTCTCCTGTGATGTTACTCATGAATGATTTATTCTCTCTATCAAAGGCTATTTGAAGTGGAAGTAGACTGACGATGAACTGCCGTACAGTGTTTCTGTAAACTGCATTGCTTCATACTTATCATGTGAGGTCCTTTCTGTTATTTTTAGACACGCTAACATCATGGATGTCAATCTCTGTCTCTCAGTCTCTCAATCTCTCAATTGGACTAATTCCCAGGAAATCTGGTACAATGAAGTTTGGTACAGACCTGCATTAACATCAGGTTAAAATTTTCAATTATTTTAACATCTACTCAGTGGATAGACAGATCGGTTTGTGGATTTAAGGTTCCCAGATGATGTATCCTAAAGATTTTAGTGATTCTCTGACTGTTCATCTGACAAAACCACAAGGTTGACATTTGTGATTTTGAGTGAAATGACTCAATAACTATGGGATCGATTGCCATAAAATTTGGTACGCAGTACAATCATCTTGGTTAAAATTTAATTTATCCAGAAGCTTAATTTCTGAGCAATTACCTACAAAACTGATGACATTCCCATCAGCCTGAGCTGTACTTTGTGTTTGGTGCTAATTAAGAAATGTTAGCATGCTAACAAGCTAAGCTAAAATGGTAAAGAGCAGTTAAACATCAGCCTGCTAGCGTTGTCTCTTTTAGTGTGCTGACATGAGTATTTAGCTCAAAGCGGCCTCATAGCATGGCTGTAGACTTACAGTCTTGTTTCATTGCAACCAGTGTATTTGTAATACACACAGAGGATTCAATCAAAACTGTAGCATCATGACACAAACCAAAATAATAGGGGGGTGGGGAGGGGCAGTGATGATTAATGTATCTGTCCTACTGGCATCATACTCCTACACATGGTTCATGAGTCTGCAAGAGTCCCTCTCACTGGTTGCCACAAAGCCCATCATGCATGTCGAATCTCTCCTCCATTACACATTCAGGACATTTTCTTTTCCTAAAACTATAATCACATTTAATTTTTGCATGGTTCCATAGATACTAAGAGAGGACGATGTTACGTACAGACATCTCTCCTGACCTTGGTCTACCCAGATGAGTAGCTATTTTGCAAATATAAACTACTGGCTGCACTTTTGGAAACTACAAAAGTGAATCATTCTGAGCAAAACCCAATCACACTGTCAGCTTCCAGCAGTTTGTCACTGTCCATTTCTCACAAACTGATAAAGCTGCTATCCAGAGGGCACCTTGTTATCAGAGACTAGAGCTGGATGAATAAAACTTCCAGATCTTTCTAACAAGCCTTAGCACAGCCGAAGCTTTCCTTTTAAAGTAAAAGAACATCTTCTTCTATTGCTTGTCATGCTGTCGCTGATCATGTAACATTAGTTCGTTCACAAAACAAAGAGGACAATTAAGTCATTGTGCTCCAAACCATACAGTTTCATTATGTGGGCCAGTGTACTTGACAGCCCGGATGTGGGTGGCTTTTTTAAAAAAAAATTAGATAACTTTTGTTTTCTTAATTGAGAAGTGTTGGGTGAAGTAATCGTGCTGTCATGGTTATCCAATGCTTGTAAGGATACACTGATTGCCTAAATGGGTCATTTACACCTGGAGCAAACAAACACGCTCTACTTCACATTTAACATTTAATAGAAACTCTTAACACATATCTGTCAGGAAACGCCCACAGTGCCAGCAGCAGTGGGCCAACAGGCAGGAGCAGAGGAAAAGAACAATGATTTGAAGCCAGATGAAATGTTTCCCACCCTTTCTCTTTCTCATTGTTTTCCTCTGTTATGATCTCGTCCTCTCTTCTTTTGTGATCGTTCACTAACCCTAACCCACCTTCTCCCTTCATCATTCCCTGCTTTCTCTCCCACGCCAACAACCTTGTTTTTCTCTCTGTTTTCTAGCAGTATGTTTTTTTTTTTATTTAAACACAACACCCACTTCACAATCTGCTGCATCTCACAGACACCTTGCGCCTGGGCTACACGGTTAGGGAGACCAATCACAGTCAATCTGTAAAGTTATAACTCATTCCACCTTGAATTCAAGGGGCAGAGAAAAAGTGAGAGAGGGGGGAAATGGGAAACAGCTGGTGCAATACTTACATCTAGTGGTGGAGATTTAAAATGCAACTTTAAAAAAGTTCCTGTAACCAACCCCCATGCACACATTGTTGAACCATGAGCAAGAAATGAGCAGCCCTCCCAGTGGTCTCTCCGCTGTATGAGCTGCTGTAAGAGCCCATCTGTCCTGAATAAGATGATGACATTCACAGGAATAAAGCAGCTATTTAGAATCACCTCATCATAAGAGCAACAGGCTATGGAAAGACGGCAGTGACTTTTCCTTGACTCTATATGTGACCATGTCTGCCTGCCCTGACCCCTGGATGTCCTATGATGGGATGTTCCAAAACAAGTTCACAACACAGCCGTTCCCTCCACGTATCTGCGCTGACTCGTAAAGTCCTTCAAGGTCCATTTTTCCCCAAGTCATCATCTTTAACCACTGTCGCCAAACTCCATCTTATCCACATAACAACTGCTTCTCCATTCTGTCTCTGTTGTTTTTATTCCAACTCTACACTATCGGGCTATCTGAGTTCAGTTTCTTGCTTTTCACTGTGTGTGTTTTTGTGAGTCTATTGTCCAGACAAATCAGGATTTCAACCCCCCTCATTTCTCACATGCAAAATACTGCAAGGAAGTTACTCTGATCCTCTCACAGCAATGCAATTTGTCTCCTCTCCTTCTCTTTTGTCACCCATAATTTAATGTGATTTCCTTCAGTCCCTTCAGCGTCAGCCATTGTGCATCTCTCATTCTTGTTTTGCCAGTCTTGCCTTTCACTTTTGACTCTTTTTCCACAATTTTACTCACACATTAACTTAATTTAGCACAGATTTAAAGCGTATCTTCATCCAAACAGCGGTGATCATATATGAGCATCATTCTCTGTGCTAACTAGACGAAGGCAGACCAGCAGCACTAACACTGGGCCTCTAGTTCCCTCCTGTCTCCTACAGCTGCCTGGAGGCTCAATCACAATGTCCTCTTGGAACAGGGGGGATTTTTACTCTCCTGACTACGTGCAACAACAAGGTTCTGCCGACAGCTGTTTGAAGTTGCTTTAAGGCGCGCACTACTGCTGCTGTGTTTAGGAAAAAACATTTAAAGGACATTAGGCGGCTTGGATCTGACTTCAAATGGAAACTCAATCAGGGTGTGAAAAGATTCTGACTGTGCAGCAGCTCGCACTATTTGCTGTTGCTTGGAGTCTGGTTCTATTTGAGAGTGACGGGCAGTAAAAGGCAGAGGATCGCCCTTGTAAACATAATTTGTGGTCGAGACAAGTGGCGGGAGATGTTTGTTGTTGGTTGGATTTGCTGTGCCAAGTTCAAGATTGTAAACCTGACCTGAAACGTGATGAATAATCACGAGCTGGACCAGAATGCACTCAGCTAAAGCCGACATTCTGTGGTTAATGAGCACGCATTTCTTGATTGGGTGAAAGAGTTAACCTGACTACATTTGTTTTGGATTGAGCTGACTTGAGCTGAGATAATCTGGCTGGGGTTGTGCTGAGCTGGGAAGTACGGGCCTGACTGAAAACCGCTGAGTTGAGCTAAACTGGTATGAGCTAAAGCCTCTCTGGTTTGGGATGGTGTGGCTAATGCTGGCTGGATTGCACACAGCAGAGCTGATGAGATTCACAAAGTGGAGCTCTTTTCACCTCTTCTTCAGGGATGAGAGCACAGGCCTGATGATGTCATTGTCATGGTAACAGCAGTCACTGTTTGAGGCTCCAGATTCAGACCTTGCACTGGTTACACGAAGCTGCAGCAATCCATCAAAACTCCAAGTTCTTTATTATAATACCTTGGGGGATGATAAAATCCTACACCTCCTATGCATTCATCCCCCATTAAAGGAGCTAAGGCTACTCCACAGGTCTCTGATGTGTGTGTGTGTGTGTGTGTGTGTGTGTGTGTATACAGTATGCACAGACTTGTGCCTGTGTGAAACCATGCATGCACCAGCGTGCGTGTCATGACTGTATGTGCAAGAGAGATGGAAGTAGGAGATTTGCCTCATTACCTTCACCACCAGCCAGATTCCCCCAGCGCTAGGCTTAGGGCCAGGTGCTGGGGGCCTGGTGGCCAGGGTCTTGACTAGACAGCTGCCTGAACAGATGCCTGACACATTCATGAGGTCTGGTGGCAGGAGATAAATCTGTGTTTCTTCTGCTCCTTATCTTCCTTTTCATGCACAGACACACACATCCCTGTAAGTGCATACAAAGTTGAGCAGAGGCAGACATGCTACAGTACACCTTGACATGTGATAGCTGTAAAGAAATGTTTTAGCGGTCTGAATGTTTTTAATAACCATGATTTTGCTCTTTTAAACTGATTCGTAAAAATGACTCAGTCTCCTGCATTTTTTGGTTTTGAATCTTTCATGGAATTATTGTATTGCAATGTACTCTCCTTTAAAAATTAACTTCAGTTTGGTCACAAATTCAATATTGTGCATTCTGACCTCAACTTTCTTTGGACGACAGGTCACACCGTCTGCTGCATCGTAGCTAAACCGAAGAAAGACTGTTCCTGAAAAAGAAACAGAGGTACTGAAATTACATCCTCAGCAGATCTGCACAGCCTAAACTGGATGTGTGGTCACTAAAGATTTGTTCAGACACACAATCCACTGCCAATGGCCAAGGGGGAAAAGTAATCAATTAGGCTCACATGGTATTGCAGTAATTATGTACTCCAATTTACTCCTGGAGGGTGGAGAGTGAAAGGGAAAAGAGTGAGGGGAGAGGGGGTGAGGGGGTAGGGGAGGCATTTCATGCTACTCCAAACCACTTCCATCCATGTATCTCTCAGATCGTATCACATTATAGCGCCAGCACACCAATTCAAACTGGCACGGAGGAAACCAGGTCCATATTACCCCCTAATTGGTCATTTCCAGGGGAAGCCTTGGTTTGCAAAACCTACTTCCAGGACAGGGCTTTCTTAAACAAGCGGGGGCTTAAGACAGAGGCTACATCTGGGTGGCAGGCAGGCTGACGGGAAGGCTTTGATTGGGTTTGTCCCAGTAGTAAGTGGGCTGATTGCAGGGTAGGCAACACATTACATCAGCTTTTAGTTTCCTATTTACCTTATTCCAGGAGAGTAAGGTATATACTGTAGGAGCTTCAAAGTAAACGGGGAGGCAGACAGGCTGAATACATTTCAATCACTGTGTCCTTGACTGTGAAACTACACAATTCACTGATGCTACTGATTATAGGGGAGGGCCCCTTAATGTAAGGTCTGAACTGAATAACACTACATAGTGGAGCATTTTGTAATGGGAAAAAATCTGTATAGCTCTTGGCTTACCGCAATTTACTTGCCTTTATAACTATATGTTGATTGCAGGCATACACAACAGGTATACAAAAAAATCTGTGCCTTCCCTCATACATACAAACGCAATGGAGGAACCTGGAAATACTTAATCCACACAGAACATCACGAGTGTGGAAGTTTAACCTTAAACGTGGTCCATAAATGTCTTCATTTTACACTTCTGGAGGGCCTGGTTAAAAACATAGCTTTCTGTTTCACACCTTTTGCTCTGCCTCGCCTGAGGACGTTTCATGCACACTTGATATGAAGCAATATTTAACACAGATATATCCACTGCAGCACATGTGGAAAGGAGTGCTCACGCACACACACACACACACACCTACACACACAAACACACTCACACACACACACAAACACACACACACACACACACACACACACACACACACACAAACACACTCACACACACACACAAACACACACACACACACACAAACACACTCACACACACACACACCTCCACACACACACACACACACACACACACAAACACACTCTC
>JBBMJY010000025.1:21337055-21363652 GCA_037833715.1 Toxotes lorentzi
ACACACACACACACACACACACATACACACACACACACACGCACACACACACACACACACACACAAACACACTCTCACACACACACACAAACACACACACACACACACACACACACACACACACACGTACCTACACACACAAACACACGCACACACACACACACACCTACACACACAAACACACACACACACACACACACACACACACACACACACACGCTCAAACAAACACACACACACACACACACACACACACAAACAAACATACCTACACACACATAAACACACTAACACACACACACACAATCATGCTCTGCCAGATTTCAATCACAGAACTGGATATTGGATTTCTAGCTGCAGGTTACTGGTGGTGAGCAGATCCATATCTAATAGATGCTAATGTGTAATTCCTGTGTGACTGTGAGTGTGTGTGTCTACTTGCGTATGTATGTTTGTTTCTCCTATGTGTCTTTGCATGTACGAGTGCAAGCACAGACGCATGCATTTCTTTGAAAGTTCATGTGTATGTGCCTGTGTGTTTAGGTGCTTGGTTTGGTGTGTGGGCGTGTGTGTGTGTGTGTGTGTGTGTTAGTGACTCCAGGGAAATCTGAGGTTTCAGTGGTGATTGTCAAACAGTCAGTGAATCAGTGAACAGTAGGTGACCGTGGATCTGATTTCAGTCATATTTTACTGGCACGGGGACATGTTGAGCACTGGGGGGCAGTGTACTGTAGGGCTGAACCCACACAGCCCATCGCACAGCACACGGGTGAGCGGGTCTAACAATAGACTGACTGTTACAGTGTTAGAGCCAGAGCTCTCCTCACCTCCACCAGCGGAAATCACTGACGGAATTTCTGCAACTGGCAGAATAGTGAGTGAGGCAGCCTCAGTGTGTCATAACAGTAAAATCCATCCACTTCACAGAGTTCCAGCTCTATGAAGAATTAAAAGGTTAACCAAACATGTGTGAGCCTGGACAGCCCGTTTAGAAAAGTCACACATCATACAGAACTTCAGGAATATCTTAAATTAATTATGAGTACAATGAGCACACAAGGTCATCTGTGGCAGGTTTGTGTAATTTATTAGAAACACGAAGACAAGAATATGAAAAACTGTTCAAAGTTGTCAAGGGTGTGTGTGGGTGTGTGCCTATGTGTGTTCTTCTGGGTGCCACTCTACTGTAATAACATCGGCAGGTGGCCCAGCTAGCCCTTCACCCACCCCGTCCCCTCTGCCTTCCTCCCACTGCTCCACCGCAATGGAAAGCAGGTGTCCGACCCTGGTCTGGGGACAGAATTGAATTAATGTGCAAAAACAAATTACTCCATCAGCAGCGTCTAGAGGGGCCGCAGTGACAGGCCTGCAGTCTTGTAGAGCCCAGAACTGAGCGCACTGTCACCTGACACTGGGCCGACCGGGCTAATATCCACACCTATTACACAAGGATTCATGGGAAAACAACAGCTGGGGCCAAAGGTGAGGATGAGAAAGGAGGGAAATGAGGAAAGCGGGGAGGAGAGTGGAGGTTAGGGAGGACAAAGCTATATTCTTGGAATTACCTAGAGATCTCATTTAGCTCATAACTGCCTGTTTGTCTGTGGTGATCATCCAAAAAGGAGTGTGTTAGTCCCCTCGATCTGCAAGGCTTTGAGGAAATGTTTTGTCTAATTGGAAGCGACGGTAGTCAATACACAGGCGGGATCCCACCCTTGAATGACATGCCCAACTCTAATACTGTCTCCAATTTCAGGATTACCCTGATAATAACCGAGGCAGCCATTTCCAATATACACACGCACACACACAGACAGACTCACAATACACACAGACAGTTCTGGCATTAACATTGTAGCAGGGCACAGAGAGTAAATGTCTGAAACCATTAAATGCGTTGCCTCCAATGAGGCTCTGTTGGCAGGGTGCTCATGAGAACCATCTAGAGGAGCTGTAAAAATGAAAAAGGCAATATTGAAGATGACCGCAATTACAGGCTTTCAGGGGACCAAGGAGTCACTGGTCTTCCTGAGAAGTGTGTCTGCATATGTGCTGTGAACTTCTCTTCATCATGTCTTTTATTAGCGGTCAACACACACTTTGTGCTGGATGTAAAAAGTTACCATAAATACTTTTAATCAGAAGATGTCCAAATAAAATGAAATGTCACTGTGTCAGTTTTTGGCACTTTTTATTGTCCTCTGTCTCGTTGTACTGCATCCCCACAGTCGAAGTTTTTGCTCCCCACTTACCGTTCAAATAGACACGCTGCTATCGGCAGCAAGATCTAGAATGCAGGATGACTATATTTACACATGTTTCTCACTGGTTTCCAGGCAACCAAGGGCTTTCCCCCATGATGAACGCCAAGTTTCCAGATGCCCGCCCCCCTTCCGTTACCCATCCTTGCTCCTTTTCACCCCCACCACCACTGCAGCTACCACTAACCCCTGGTTATCATATCATCTCCTATCATTATATCCCTTTCCCCCGAAAAATAAGGCAGCTAACCAGAGCTGACATCTCCGAGACTCCCTTGCCCTTAACTCGCCCTCCCAAAACACTTTTCTATCATTTGGTGATTTGTAACAACCTTACAGTCCCAGCTCGACTCAACTCAGCTTTCTGTCACTTCAAATACCATCCAGGGCAGCGGATGGGTTCGGACAGAGGCCACTGTATCCCATAATACTCAAGCTAACAGCCAGACTTTGATATTAGAGATTAAGCTCCCGTCAGACTGGCACAACATGGCAAGGCAAAGCGAGGCGAGGCGGCCCCATAATTTCAGCCCCCTAATTTGTGAAAAAATGTGTGGAATGACATCAGCAGCTATCAAAACAAGGAAGAGCGGGGGAGGGGAAAATGGAGGGTGTCCTGGGGATTCTCTCTGGCCGACAGTGACTGATTGAGTTAGGGTGTGGTGGCGATGAGCTTTAATGTTGGGGTCTATCTGTGCTGCAGTCTGGAGCTCAGACAGAAAGTGGGGGTTAAAGGATTGGGATCAGATGAAGTGTGAGGGGAGGGGGGGCATCACAGGCATCTCTCTTTCCTTCACCCCACTAAATCCCAACTAATGTTTGAAAACCAGTGGCCCAGCATGTAGGGGATGCCAGGGGGTCAAAGTGAGGAGGGGGGTCAGGGGCAGTTATCAGCTCTGATAGCATTATCTGGGAGCAAACAGGGAACACACTGGGTTGTGATGTATAGGGGTTGGAAAGGTTGGACTCTGGTGTGGAGTGGTCCAGCCACTGTATTACGTACAAGCCTGTCTGCATTTTCAGACGCGCATAGTGTCTAAAGATATCAGCATTCTCAAATACACTACAGCCAGTCACATCATTCATAACATGTCCTTGGCCCAGTGAGTTCATTTGCAGGGATGAGTAGGGTAGAGCAATAGATCCGTCTGGATCAGTGGAGAGGACATCAACAAGGAGAGGATATAATAAGGTTTGAAGGTGCCTTTAGTGTTAAATCGCTGACAGGTAAAATGCTCCCAACTTTCTTGGTGTATTAATACCTAAGTCTGTTAATACAGGATCACAGTAAAATTTTTAAATACTCGTGCAAGGTATTGATGAAAATATCAAAAGCATTCACCTGGAAGCTTTCAGCTTTTTTATAAATGAATTCTTCACCTTTTTCAGATTCATCAGTGAAGTGGTTATGTATGGTATTGGCAGTTGGAAGTGTTTTCTCTATCTGTGTTGTTCCTACTATCTCTCATCACCAAATTTATGACCTCCCTCACAGGTCATCGACGGGGTTACACGTTTGGCATTCCCAACAGTGATGAAGGAGAAGGAATGAGAGACGGGGGGCAGTAAAGGAATAGAAAAAAGTGAATAGTAGGTTAAGGGTTTAAGGAAGAAAGAGGGAGCAGGACGGAGAGGGAGAGATAACATGTGGGAGAGAAGTGCCGATGGCTGCAGGTCAAATGCCTGAAAGCAGGAGTCAATAAAATGGAGGCCCACCTTAAAATGTGATAAGAAATTGCCTTAAGTGTGCACCATATATCACAACACCAACCCTGCTCTGAGTGCCATGTTTTGACCATTGATGGAACTTTCCCACTCACATGGCAGGTGTTTTTCAGTCAGAGAAAGTGCAAACTTAATTTAATTTCCATTCCCAAACATGGTTAATTTTCTGGTCTTGTATCATTCTAACCAATGAAGAATAAACTCAGTCTGAGAAATGTGATGCAGTGAAACACAAGAATGTAATAAAAATAACAGGACAATCCATCTTTTTAAGGGTGAGATTCACAAGTGTCCTCCTGACATGCTTAACTTCAGAGGACAAAGTTCTGCCGTTTATCTGTGAAATGCACCTTTTCTTGAGCTTAACTCAAACTTAACCCACATATAAGAGGGAACAGGGGCTCAACTGTTTGGCTTTCAATTCCAAACCCTCTCAAAGCCTCTCTAATCACTGACTTACATCAAAACATTCAGGAGTCTGGCTTAATTAGCCAAAATCAACTGGGGCTAAACTGCATTTCTGCGCTGAACATGGTGGAATTCACATTCCACATCAGGGCAAAGAACTTCAAATATCAGTACAGCACCACACAAACCGTCAGGCCGAATCCGCTTCCCTGCTCACTCTGTGTTTGGGTTTGTTCCATTATTTCATATTAATCAAAAACACCACAATTAATTTCTTCAGCTTAATCATCCTCATCAGCAAATACTCAGAGCTGGATTCTTTTAGCGAGGCCATTCCCATAGTATAAACAAAGGCACTACAGCAGGGGGAAACGGCGCTGCACTTATCACTACCGTGACTTACACAAACCCCATGGTTGTTGCCTTTAGCACAGCAAATTTGCATGTGATTTCATTAAAAAAAAAAAACAAAACAAACAAAAATCCAGTGACAGCACTGACTGTGCTGAATGTCGGCCCTCAACTTGAAACCTCAGATGTAATTCAGACTGGGGGTTGGTTGGGTTGTAATAGATATGGTATCACTTGTTCTTTACGTCACAAGTTGACGGATGTTCGCAGCTCAGTTAGCCGTTGTTGGGTAGGATGTGTCAGGTTGTGTCAGAGGAACAACAAGGATTTGTCAGCCAAACACATCATCAATAAATGTGATTGATGATGCAATCAGCAGGCCCTGAAGTGAATGAATTTATAACTGTCATCTCACTCAACCTCTCAGCCCTCAACTGCACCACACACAGCCAGCCCCCCTGCACATATTCATACACATCCTCCCACACATGCACACAAGAAGACAAAGTACAGCTCCCTCTAACCGCACATCCCCATACAGATTCACACGTATGACCCCTCAATGGACCCCTCAATGGACATGCGCACACAAACATGGCCAGACACACACACTTAAGCCTGCAAAAGCAAAAATCTATTCTTCACCAGAACCTTTCTTCAACAAGTCACCAAATCTGTCATCCTGCAGCTCTAGTGTCCAGAGGATACACCAAGGCACTGTGAGAATCTGCTGCCAAAAAGAAAAATAGAGAAAACAGGAGGGACATGGACACGGGTAAACGAAAGAGAGAGTAGGAGAAGACAGAAGAAAGTGCTGAGAAATATGGACCCTTGCTACCTGATGTCCCAAGCAAATAATCACTTCACTGTTCGATCCCTCCATCTTTATCATACTGTAAATCTGGTGAACAAATTTAAAGGGGTGGGGTGTGTGCATGTTTCAGTGTTTGTGTGCGTGTGGGGCAGTCTAGTATTTCTACCGTGACTGAGATCCAGGAAGCTGCTCCATCTGCTACCAATGTAGCCACTTCCATTAAATTTCCTCCCACAAAAGGGCATCACAGAGAGCCCATCACTTCTGAGTCTTTATCTTTGGCCTGCTTAAATCCTCTCTGGAGGCCCCCTCCTCCACCTCACTACACTAGCCAACACGTACCTCCATCAATCAGATAAAAACCTATTTATTCTGCATGCAAACACCAAGGCTACAGTGCTTACAGCAGAGCACTGTGTGTCTGAGGACACACTCATAGGCAAGCACTCAAGGAAGAGTGCACACATATAAACACACTCAGTGTTCAGAAAAGACAAGAAAAACACTGCAGCTGGACCTGGGAGAAACAAAGAAGATAAGGTTTCTCTGCTACTTGTTGTGTTACAAACTTGACCTCAGATTGCTGCATATGACTTATCACATTTAGTGCTCTTGTCGGTGGATATTGGACATCTTGAGGGCCAGAGAGGAGCCTGTAGATTGGAACAGTGTTTAAAAAGTCTGCTGGAGGGTCATAACCTCGACTTCAGTTCAGACAGCCTGCACATGAGCCATTTCTCAAGTTCTGGGTGAACAGCAGTTCACTCATCTCAAAAATACATTTTCATCGCAAGGACCTGAGACCGGTCTCTGCCCACTGTCGCTAACATTTTTGGTTCCGCTGGGTGGAAGGGAAAGAAGGGGTGAACATTGACAAATAAACACCACTCAGCATAACAGACCCAGACTGACGAGGCCAAGACAGGCCCTCCTCCCTGCCCTTCTAACATTTATTCACCTCTCCAGTGGAAAGAAAAACAGGCTGAGGGTGAAGTCTAGTCGGTGTAGGTGGTTCGAGAGGGTTAGGCAGCACGGTGACTATAGGGCCAAGCATCATCTCCGCATGTCTGTAGACTGTTTGAATAGAGAGGGAATTGGGACAAGTGAGCATTTATGAAATACATGTAGGATTAATTGCTAATTTCAGATGACAAGACAAACCAAACAAGCATTTAACATTTAGAAGAAAATGAGATTGCTGCATCAAACGCACATTTTTATTTGCTACCTAAAATGTATGCTACATGTTGAACTTGAACTCTGTGACTGCTTCATTTGGCCCAGTAGTAGCCTCTAACTCTGGCACATACACCTCCAAGGAATGTCACCCATGTGGGTGAGGGCGGCGGGGCTCGGCCTGGATGGATGGACGGGCTGAGCAGCGGAGACTGAAATAGCAGAGGCATTTAAACAAGTTAACTAATCAGCGCTCATTATAGACGATGTCTAGCCAGAACACAAACAGTGGCTCAACGAAGGCTCAGGGTGAACTGACACTCTGCGACAACTGAGCAACTGAGGCTGTTAGCTGAGCGGGCACAAGTCGGGCTCAAGCTTCACCCTGTAAAAAGTTAAATGGTGGCTATTAATAATACTATATGATGCTGAATGATTTAAGAACTTGCTCCATGCAGTGATGGTTCCTTAAAATGTCATGGCAACGTGAAAATATTAAAATGAATTCCAGTCTAAATCCACCCTAAAATTAGAATCACTGTATTGTTCCATATGTGTTTCTCAGTCAATGAGGGGTTTTTTTTGGCTGTCTCTCAAATACTGATTTAGGGTTACTTCAGAAAAGATAACATTTTCAACATCTGTAGGTTTCAGTTGTCTGTCAGGTCACTAAAATCACTTCGGTACAGAATCAGATCAGAATCAGAAAAACTTTCTAAATCCCCGTAGGGAAATTCTTTGCAAACCTCTGTTTAATTCTGTCCAAACTGAAATATCTCGAAAATTATATGATGGAGGTTTGTACAGACATTCATGATCCCCAGAGGATGATGTTCACTCACTTTGGTCATCCCTTAACTTTTTTCTCGTGCTTCACAACAAGGTTCACATTTATTTAATACATTCATGTCCTTCTTAGTAAGATTTCTAATCACTTCTGCGACCCCCTGACTTTTCATCTAGTACAAACTTAAGTTTGTGACCAAATATCTGCATATCAAATAACTTTTGTATCAGCCTCAGTTGTACTTTGTCTAGAGCTAATTAGAAATTGCTAGCACACTAACACACTAAACTAAAGGGATGAATGTGGCCATCACTACCTGCTAAATATAAGCACGTCAGCTAACATGCTTCCAGTGGGAAGACCTATCCAGACCTGCTCGGATGGCTGTTGTTAAGATAATGTTGGGCGCTTTGTTTGACACAACTAAACTGCTTCAACAAGAGCACATAGGCTTATTGCCAGGAAAACAAGGGACACGTCACACGTTTAGGTCCCTGGAGATAAGAGCTACTGTCCCAAATCAAACATGGGGTCAAAAAAGAGTTAGCAATGGCAAATCATTCCCTGCTTTTTAAAACATATCAATAACAAACGTTTTATATATGGTTCAAATAATTGTATACACATTGTGTCGATTATCAAACAAGGGTGTCTTTTACAGTTAGGAAGACAGTGGGCATTTTTAAGTGACAGTCAGAGCTCTGCTCCCAGTACCCTTTGAGCCCCACAGGACTCTTCTCCTTATCTTAAAAGATAACAAAGATAATAACAGATTTCCTAACAAGGTTGGTAGCTAGCTATCAGGACCCTGGGATTGATTAAAAAAAATCACAAGTAATGCCTTCATTATGTATTGTGTAGCAGTCTATGGCTTCCAGAGGATGGAGAATGGCATCAATAAACATCACCTTTGTACTGGGCAGTCACCGTGAGTGTCGCTGATGGCACACGCAGAAATCAGAGTGGGATAAGAAGAACATATGACACCGAGCGGCAATACATATTTACAAAGTGCCATAAGGTAAACAAAGTGGCATACGACTCATTTTGAAAGTATAGTTTATATAAAAGATTGACTTTGGAATAATAAATGAAGGATGGATGTGAAAGAAAAACCCTCTAAGGTCATTAGCACGCAAAGGATTAGGGAGCGACTGTTTATTGACACAACAACCTGTCCTTATCGCATTTCAATCAATATTATATAGCTTCAGCTACATCACAGAGTAGTTAAACAGGTGCACTTTATATTCTGAACCCTCTTTGTCCACCACCCACTTTGCCTGCAGGCCTCATTGCTCTAATTGACCTGTTAGCTGCTCCGTCATAAGCATCGGTCCATCGGCCACAGAGGACATACTAGATGGTGACTATGATATGTGGTGGTCATCACATTGATGTGGAGGCTAGATACCAGCCTTGTCATTATCTTATCACAGGCATCTGCTCACAGAGGATCTGCTGCCCTGCTCTGCTGCGATGCTCTGAAAGGTCGTAATGACAGCCATCACGCCATGAGCTGATGAGGTCATCGTTCAATCGTCAAAAAAGGCTCATATATACCACTGTCTCACACATAGTGGAAAAACACAAATGCATATCGCCTACCCACATGTACATGTGCACATAGACAAGCAGATGTACGCATACAAACACACACAGGCACATAAACGCTCTTTCTCTTACACTCATATGTCTGGTGAGAGAGGAGAAGTATAGGCAGAGTCAACAGACTGCAGACAGTGGAGGTAAACGGCTGGCTCCAGTCTGGAAGAGGAGCTGTTTGGATGTTATAAACTCCACCAACATAAAAGTATACACACAGAGCACTTCTCAAGCAGGAAGGAGACATATACATTATGTCTCTATTGACACACAATAACTGAAAGTTCTGTGATTTCTATGTAAGCACTGGCATATTTTGTGGATTCATATGTAACAAGGCTTTTGGATAGAGATATATTTATAGAATATAAATATATATATGATTATTGCTAATCACCAAGAACTACTGCATCAGTTTATGTAGTAAAAAAAAAAATTCTAATCTGTTTCACAGTGCAAGAACTACTTCAACAAATAGCTAAAAAATAATGAATACAAATAAAAGAAATAACGTAAAATAAATATAAATAAAGAAATGTAAATATTTATCTATGTAAATATTTATCTCTGTTTGATAGTGATACAATTGGAAAGTTATTTTATACCATTATATAAAACCAATTGTTGCAGGTGCTTCTGGCAATAGTACAGTCCTTCTTTCATTTGGGCTAATCTACTGGTACTGATAAAGCAATAGACTGAGGGGAAACAGATAAAGACTTTATTTGAAAGATATAGACAGCGCAAGAGACATTTAATCAGGAAGCTGGAGTGAAAATGAGGTTCAAAGGCATGTCAAAGAAATAAATGGACAGAAGCTCTGATAACACCTCACTAGCTTGTGTTTATTTGTTTTTAGGAGTATTCACCATTAGAGGGCACCGCTGGCGCTGTTTCCCCTCCAAACACATCAACATGAAAGACTGATTTGCAGCAGATGATAATGAGAACATCAGACAAAGTCTGTCCAATGGATTTTCTATTAAACAAAATAGAAATGAACTCTGTCTTGAACCCTTTTGTGTACATCCATGTGTCATCTCATCAAGCAGACAGCCCTTCACAGCTGATAAGACTGACAACACCAACACCCGTGTATTGCCTCACATTGCTTCTGAACTTGCAGATGCGTACAGTTATTATCTGAATGAACTCTGATTGAGGACAGCGAAAGAAGATGTGTGATAAAATCATACGATATGATTAGAAACTACTATGCTGACTGTGCTGTACACGGTTAAGATGAACAGGGGTTCGTTTTTTAATGCTCAGTTTTTATTGTATTTGCTCACAGCTGAAGGAGATCTTGATAAAACACCACCATCATTTTCTTTTCTGTGCATCTGCCGCAGTATGTGCTTCCAAACTGTTCATGCAGCCACAGAAATTCCAGGGTTGCTTAAGGTTAATAAAACTTTTTTTGGGACGACTTTTTCACATATTGTAACAATTTTGACTGCAAAGCCCAGATGGTGTTCTATTTTATTAAACAAGATTAATTTTCCACTCATGGGCTGACTAGCTAGGAGGCCACTCTCCAGTCCAGCCATGACAGGTTGTAGTGTGTTCAGCTGGATTAGCCTTGGCATTTCATCACACTGATTTATGCCTTATAGAAAGAGACACTGACACGGATTCATTCTGGCAAATGTACATGTATGAAATAAAAAAAAATTTAAAAATTCAAAATGTGTCAAACTTCAGGTCTAAACCCATAATAAGAGTTCCTGTTCCATATAAACCTTAAAATAGACATACCAGGCTGTTAAATGATGTTTACAGTCACAGTAAATAAAAAAAAGTAAGGCATCTGAGTTGCATTATGAATCATGTCTTTCTTTGAATGTTCTTTGATATACTGTAGTCAGCCTGTACGTACACCCTACAAATCATCACACGTGTCTAAATAAGTACAAAAAAACATAAAATGTGTGTGTGGCTTACCATGTGCAAGACCCCTGAAATGGCAAACAGGCGAGTGCTGACAGCACTTCCTCATGACGTAACACAGAAAACTTTGTGTTTTTCACCCTAAAAACATCATCAGCTCAGGGTCGGAGCCCACTGCCTCTGCCCCTGTGTGCGCTCAAAACGAAAAAACCTTGAGTATGAAACATTTCAGCATTTCAAGATAAGAGTCTGTGATGATGCACTGAGCCAAGAAAGCAAATGGTGTCCTGCTTTTCTGCACCTAACCCTCCTATCAATAGAGGCCTAGGATGAGCTCCAAATAAAACAATCTTCCCCCTGCCTGGAATGCATCTTCGGCTTTATTGTGAGCAAAGGTCTGCAGCAGCTGGCACTGAGAGGTCCGACACTGAAATAATCTTATCTGCCATCAGCTATAAATATTTGACAGAGAAGGGAGAAAGGGAGAGATGAGGAGTGAGAAAGAGGAAAGAGGGAATACAGGCAGGGGTGGTGGGGTGGCAGGTCTGTCTCAGGGACCTTCTGAAAGCCTGGTAACAACTTCGCCTTGGGGATTTCTTCCAAATTAAAAGTCAGGCCAAGCTGAGGATTTGCTAGTCTCTTCGAAGCAGCAGCAGATTAAGATGCACTTTACAGGCATGTTCTTGGCTGGCCAGTTGAACTTGCAGCACAGCACAGACTATACTTCCTTTACGCCCCATGTTCCTCATCACCATCACAAGCTCATTCTTTTGTATGGAAACACAGGTGGTACCACAAATAAACACTATAAAACCGTCTGGACAGCTTTTATATTTATACAGCACTCCCATAACACTCCTAATCAAAGGAAACAACCAGCAAAACACATTTCAGGTGGTCTGTGTTAATGTGTGTGTGTGTGTGTGTGGGTGAATGAACAGGGACGGAAGGGGTCACTCTATTCTTACATCCAGCTACGTCAGATTGTTTTTAATTCATTCCATATTACCTCCCGACTTGTTCTGTTTCCCTCTCCAGCTCATGGTCCAAACCCTCACACAAAAGGAGAAGATTATAGGAAGAGTGGAAAAACAAAACTAATTACACAAGGTATTTCAAGCAGCCAATGCTGCTTAAAATGTAATTACATGGGTTTAGAGCTCTGGCTGAGGCTGGGGTGGCTGCAAATCTCACATTGGCAGACATGTTGCCGGTGTAAAATCTGACTGCTTCTGAAAATGACAGCAGGAGAGAGACCTGGTGTGGGCGAGGAGATGACTATCATGCCACTGTTGACCACTTTAAGAAAGTGGAAAAGAAGTCACGGCGTTCTGAGCTTGATCAAGAAATTTACAAAGAGGAAACGGCTATCCTTTAAAAACAATAATTCACTGTTTTACAGGTGGTTGTATGCCTCTTCTTTTGGGGGGTTATGTGGGGTTATGTGGAACTTGGTAGAGCAGCAACTTCCGCACATAACTCCCCATAAAAGGGCAAATTGATGGTTAAACAAACAAGCTATAACATGCTAATTAGTGAGCTTTAAAGATGATGGTTGCTGGTGTACAGAGCCGGGCTACTCTTTGTGCTAAGCTAAGCTAACCATCTACTGCCTTTAATGGACAGATACTGGAGTGATTCTCATCTTTTTCATCACAGTCTAGTAAGCTTATTTCCCGAAAATGTTCAGCAGCCAACAGTTTGTTGAAGATTTAACCTGAGGTTTAAAATACAGAGATATCCTCACGTTTATTGATGCTGAGCATGCTGAAGAGGTCCAGTATGTCATATCATACCATCTATTTTTACAGGTTTTTGTATCATTGCCAACAGGCCTATAAACGCCCTTAAAACAAACAAATCACTTTAAAACCCAATGAAAACTTTATATCTTTAAAAACTTTTTCTAAAACACCACAACACAGGTAGCGACATTTACAAGGACATCTACTCGTTTAATCACCAATTAACTACTGTAAACTGTTATCTTTGGGTGGATGCACCTTTGAACGCTATCACAGGTGAGGAGACGCACACAAAGGGTGGTAAAGCTATAAAATTAGGGTAGCTATTTGACAAAAGGCAGATACCAGTCTGTATAAGGCAGAGGTGAAGGCTGCACACAGAGGGAGCTGATAAGATCAGCTCATCTTTCCTTAGACCACTGGCAGTTGGAGGAGAGCTCTCTTTAAAGACTAGATAGTGGTTTCTTGTTTTCCATTATGGATGGAAAAGATGTGGTGAGAGGATAGTAAAAATCTGTTCTTTAATTTATGCAGTGACTTGTGTTTTTTTCCCTCTCACAACCAGTAAAAGGTTGTGAGAAAATTTGAAAGAATTAGAATTAGAATCTTCATTTTTTTTCCCCTCTGATATGTTGTGAAAAATATGTGAGGTAAAAAAAAAAAATCAAATGAATAAGGGAGGTTGGGAGTAGACTAATCCTTGTTGATCAGTGCCTCCAAGCAACTTTACCCTACATCTAATTCATTTATGTGTAGGAGTAAAAGACCCAGAGATTTCATAAAAGCATCTACCTCAGCCAAAGCTTAACCTCCTTTCTAAAGGGGGCCTGCTTATGCAATGTGACAGTAAAACTCCAACCATAAACTACTGTTTATGCCCCGGCTGTAAAAGGAAGGTGTGTTTCCTCTGCCTATTTTACTGCATGTCCTCTGTAGTCTTTCCATCATTTCACAGTCTTTCATAAGACTGTCTGCAAAAGGAATCAAATGCAAATGTTTGGGAATAAAAAGCAAACATGAGCCACTGTGCTTTCCATGAATGCAAAGTTAATTGCACTGTTAAACAGAGGTATGAGTGCGTTTCATGCGAGAGACATTATCCCATTTGACCCATTGTGAGTTCCTTTAAACATGGTTTTGTTTTGTGAGTTGGATCTGAATCCGTTCTCATTTTTAACTCTTGAAACTCGAAAGTACACTAGATTCTCATGTAAAGTCAGAATTTCTCTCTGTCAGTGTAGTTTGCATTTTTCAGCAGGTCATCTACAACTCTCCTCCATCATCTCCCACTTGGCAACATGTGTTCAGGCTTAGATTAAACAGGAGAAAAGAGGGAGAAAGTATGTTACCAGTTATTGGAAGTGACAAAGAAGCAACCCACTTTTCGATCAGCTCCTGTCTCCAGTGTGATGATAAATGCTGAGAGAATCTACTCCAAAAGCAACAAAAATCAGTATTTAAAGTGTCACTGTGTTGTTAGAATTGCATTAAAAACCTATGTTAATATGCCAAGTCCTTCGACAGCCTCAGCAGTGCAGAACAGGACTTCCTCCTGGAGAATGTAGATAGATTTTTTTTTTTTTTTTCTGGAGAAGATGATGCACACAGGCCGGGGACTGGGAGGTGATTTAATACAGCTAGTATTTAGAACAATAAAGCACAGACAAAGCAGCCACTTGGACCGTGCTTCAAAGACCAGCGTGTTAAACACTTGCAGAAAGACATTCTTTGGACTCATGATCATTTGAAATAGCGGGAAAGAAGAATTAGGGAGGAAGTTGAGGAGGAGGAAGGCAGAGAAGAAGAAGAAGAGGAAGCCAAACACACAAAACTGTCAACCTGATGATACTGCAGCAACATGAAAGGGAACGAGAATTTGCTGTCCGCTTTCATTGAGTTTCGGCTTAATCTGCCGAGTTCATCTCCTCATCCCCTCGTCCTTGTGTCTTCCTGTCACCCGAGCTGCCCACAGATATGCGCTCTGCTGCTGCCTTTCAAATTAACCATAATTCAACGCAGGTCAGCGCAAGTCCTGTGGCTCCAAATGACCTTATGCACAGAGCAGCAGTGCTGATTCAGCAGCGGGAAAAGACCCATCTTTAGTCAGAACTCCACTCTGTCTCTCATCAGGTGGCTCAGTTCAGTTCCTGTACCAAATCTAAAATTCTGGCAGCCTGTTTTTAGACCTGCTGGACCTACTGGCACTGAGATCTAAGAGCCTGTACACAATATAATGGTGAAATAATAAACTTCCTCAAAGTATCAGTTCTGTAAGTCAGAGCCAGTTTAGCATGTGGTTTAAGGAGGCTTTTGTTTAAGAAATTAATGGCAGATTGTTAGGGACACGTCATTATTAAAAACAGATCGAACATATCTGCAGTCCTATTTGAACCGAGCTTGATTCCAATCATACCTTGGACAAAAGAGGGCACCAGCTGTATTTTCTCTGATTGTATTACACAGAAATGGGGGAAACGCTATATTCTGATATTCAGAGAAACATAATTGTGGTTTGAATAAGGTTCTCAGAGGGAGGAACATTGCTAAGACATAAAAGGACAAACAAAGAGACAAATTCTTCAGTCACCCACTTCAAATGAACATCATACCATTATGCAAATAAGCGAAATGAAAAACTGAAGTCTCATTAATTAGGCTGTCCAAAAAATCTCTTTGTTTGGGAGGTATGGAGGTATTGTTTTTCATTAGGTTTATTTATTTTATTTTTACTTTTTACACAAGCACAAGAGACCTTTATTTGGATCTAAAGGAGGAACAGAAAATGTTCTGACATATCTTGCAGTTACTCAACCTTTGTTGTAAATGCTACTGCAGCAAGAACAGGGTGTTTTCCCTTCTAATTATTTTACCAGTCCCACTTGCTTACTCTCCGAGTGATTAATCAAAGTTAAGAAAAGCCAACCATCAACTGGGGCATGTTTCGCATTTCCTCTTTCTGGTGGAGGATCCATCTAGGGCCTGGCTGCTTGGCCTTATTACAAGTTAATTGAAACCTTGTTTAGAAATACCAAGGTCAACATTTCCAGCCATGTTATCCCAATTAGTCTGCAATGAATCCCTTTAAACGGGGGGTATTGAGTGGCTGACCCGATGTGCTACTTGAATTCCCGGCGGGACACCCAGATTCAGAGCCTGGGAATGAAAGAAGGTGACTGGACTCGCTCCAGTCAGACACTGGCGAGAGGGGAGGAAGGGAGGGAGCATACTGGGTACTGCCACTGCCCCATGTCTCCATTTACAATATGAGTAATTTTATAGCAGGAATTCTTTCTGAGGGTAATCAGCCTTT
Organism: Toxotes lorentzi; assembly: GCA_037833715.1. Taxonomy (NCBI): domain Eukaryota; kingdom Metazoa; phylum Chordata; class Actinopteri; family Toxotidae; genus Toxotes; species Toxotes lorentzi. The sequence goes on from JBBMJY010000025.1 coordinate 21,353,128, forward strand.
CTGATACATCTCAAGCAACACTGGATACCTCATTTGATTGTGTCTGTGTTCATTTTGGTGTTGAATTACAGATGTGTGACGTTTTCAAATCCACTCTACAGTAGGCTCACATTAAAGTCTCAGTCCACTCCAGTGTTTGCAGGTCTGCCTCAGCTGCCTAAACTAGAAAATAAATGTGAAAATGCCCCAATAACGTACTAACAACTGCAATCAATGTTCTCTTGAGAAAGAACAGTTTTGTTACACACAGCATTTGTTTACGTAACTACGGTGAAGGAAAGGCAAACATGTGCAGAGAGGTTGTCATGCAGGATTTCATTCCAACCAAAGGCTTTATCAGCTGATTTCACTGATTAGAGAAGAGGAAAAACAAGAAACTAATCATTGAAATCAGCTGGGCAGAATGAAAACCAGCACACTTGGAACCTTCAGTGGCACTCGCATATCATTGTTATAGAGTGTGAGGCACAATGGTCTTCATGTAACACATTACATGCACCATGCATGTGGTTGCTACAGAGGTTTAATGCTGTTCATGTGCTCGATTTAAACCCAGCTCAGGTAGAAACAGAACAAAGTACTAATCCACAGGCAGCTGCATCGTAAAACTACATAAATCTATATCTATGGTTGTTTTTCTCTAATTTACAGACACATGCTGTGTCACATGAAAACTTGAAACAAGACTGAAGGTATACAGCCATGTTAGCAGTTTTGTTAGGCTGTATTGTCATGTTTGTACAAAATGTTTGTGCCAAACCATTTGGTAAATGTAGAGATATTTCACAGGGTAAGTGAAAACTTTGTTGTGCTTCTGGCTTCACCCTGACAAGTGTTTCATCATGAATCATGAGGATTCTTTAGGATTCAGGAAACCAAAGAAAACTAGGAGAAGGATCCCTTTTCCAGAATGTTGTGTGTACAGAGTAGATTTACAGTATGAACAGTCAGGGTGGCATAATTATAGACTGTAAACATTGATGGAGAACATGATCAGGGAGGACATCAACAAATGGGACCTGAGCCACACGACCTCCTGTCCACCACGAAGAGCTGGAAAGAGTAAAGATTGCACAAACATACAAGAGACAAAACCGGGCACATCCTTCACACGTCTAGAAGAAGGAAGCAAACACAAAGAAGGAGGAGGCTCAGACTCCTGAAGCTTTAATGTAGCAATTCCTACGGATTCAATGTGATAATCTAGCACAATTCAGTGTAAAGAAATATGTTTGCATTCCCACATAGTTTCCCTAACTCTGATGTCCTAATGTGAACAACATAAGGCAGATGGCGAGGAATTAAACAACAGATGCCATGATGACATTATTTGTGTGCTTAAGATTAAAGTGTTGAAGTAAAAGATGAAGAGTTCATTTCTGAGAGCCTCATGAAGTCAGTCACATTCTTACATTGATGAATCCCACCAGAGTCTGCTTGCATAATGTAAAGACACAGAGCACAAACACTCTGATAGCTGATTACAGCTCTCAGAAGGAGCTGCTGCATCTGGAAAGGAGCAATGCAGTCATTTCTTAAAAATATCAAGCAGATTCTGTTAGACGTTTTCATCTGATTGGACTCCAAGCAAGAGATGTTTGATTTCTGCTTACAGTAATGTGCCATATTACTCAGTGCTGCTAGATTATCTTGCAAGGGAGCAAAAACAGCTCTTACAACAGTAAGATGTAGCTGATTACAACTCATCTGCTTCAAGACACTTTGTTCACATGCATAGTGTGTTCAGTGTAGGTTAGAGTTTTGGTGTATTTGAAATGGCACCAGAGCACGTATCGAATAAGAATTTACCGGGGTTCCTTTATTTAAGCACCATGATATGTTACTGCAATTTATCATTCTACATGTCAACAAATAAAAAAATATTAAATAAACCATTAGCTCTCTTGATGTAGAGATGATTTCATCACTCATATTGTAATAGATGGATTACATACAGGGGTGTTGTAAAGACAAATGAGGGTAAATGAGTATGAGCTCAATGAGCTATGCCACTTCCCTGTTACTGATGTTAACTTTCTAAAAGAAAATATTTTTGCTGTAATTCTCCTTCAGTTGAGCAAAACCAGAAGCTTCCATCACAGGCGAGACACTGCAGCGTGAGCAAGGACCGTGGACGAGGGCTGCTTATGTAAGTCCAGCATAAGATAAAGGGTGAGCACTCAATATCAGTATCTCTGTGATGTGAGTAATTGCATGGAGTTACAATGAAGCAGTTATGGGGAGTTCCCTGCTGTGGTTTCACAGCTTCCAAAAACACAAGCAGACAGTGTCATTACCTTAACTTTAAGCCAGCCATGTTGAGCTGAGCGCCATGGCTTCTCCTTTCACTGCATTTCCAGTCCAAATACACAGATCACTGCACAAGGTTAACAAAGCAGGGCCTGTGTATTTTGGCAGGTGGAATATATTCTGAAAGAGCAACAAATCTGCTATATTTAGTTTTTTGATGGCGCAGGGAGCAGAGGGAACCAAGGCCTGTGTCGGTAAACTTCAGGACCAAAGGAGAGAAGGACAAAGTACAGCATGACAGAGATGACACAGGAGATTAAAAACCATATACTTGCAGGAGTGCCAGAACAGACAGCAGCTAAAATAATCTGAAAAATGAATTATAATGTTGCACAAGTTGAAGTTTCAACATAAAATCTCTGGAGTCTGGTCTCAGTAGGCTGACAATTCCAGATCTGTCATTCATGCGGCCATCGAAGGGCGTGCAGCTCATCCTAACCTCCAGCCAGACAGTGACAGAATAAGGGCTGACACCTCTCTTTCCAGCACACAGCGCGGGCCGCTCAGTAGATTTACGGCAGAGCGTGGAAGCAGCAGCTGGCTGTGCCGCGCGAGAGGGAAGCTAATCTTGTTTACATTCAATCTGCTATTTCCTCCCCTCTGAAACCTTGAGAGAGCAAAGTCATGTAATACTTGTATTAAAAATAAGTGTAGCAGAAATGGGCCTACTGGCAGCGTGCGGTGAGAGTTTTTGTGTCCTGGCCAAGAGGGCCTGCAGCAAAAAGCAATCGATACACCCAATATTCCAGCACGTACTCTCGAGTAACAATAACCCACATTTAGACCTACACCACAAGTCCTCGACCTGCTCCAGAGAAAATAAGGGAGCCTACTTTCTGTGTCCATGTCAATTGGAGCCGGTTGGTTAACATGATGAAATGTAACATTTGTTAGCGTGTGCTGAGGTGTGTGCGTGCCTGCGAATGTCAGCGTGTGTAGCGTAATGCTAGGTAAAGAAAATATAATAACATGATCATTCCACATTGCACAGTACAAACTGGATATTCAGCAGATCCATCACAATACCTGGGAGTGACAACTTGTGATTTTTGAATTATGATGATTAGGGGTGCTTGACGGTTATATTAAGAAAGATGGTGGTGGTTAAACTCAGTCTGAATTAGACATAACAGGTTATGCTTTGTGTAATTCAGCAGAGCACTGGGTCAATACAACTTCCTTCTTCGCTATGATGCTCTTGTATCAGAATAGCTCAGCCTGAGGCCTTGTAAACTTTTTGTTTTGTTTTGTTTTGTTTTTTTCTTGGAAAGGCTCACTTTTTGTTTGGCTGACTGCTGGATGTGTTTTTCCCTCTGCAGCAGATGCCCGCTCTATCAGAGGAGAAGACTCTGCCAGAAATGGAGGCCTACGGGAAACCAGCAGCCAAAACTGCAGCCATCACACACAGTTGTGCTCTGGAATTAAACAATTGAAACTTCCTGAAAAGGTGAGACGCAGTTCAGAACATAAAGACGGGTTTTGAAAGAAAATCATTTCATTGTAGGAGCAGTCTGAAGTACCCACAGCACAGTGGGGAGGAACACAGAGGAAGCACGCCTCTGCTGCAGTAGTGTCAAGCCCAGTTCCTAACCAGCCATAGCTAACCATGAATGAAAACTATGGCTGGGAGTACACCTCCCTCAGGTGCCACATGCCTTTGATTTTTCCAGGACTGCTTATTTTGCCCAGGATCTCCTCCTCCCACCTTTCATGGAAGTTTGCTGGATTTATGGAAGGTCTGGTACCATAGCAGCATTTTCCCAATGAAGGCACACACAGTGCATGCACATGTGTACAGATGGATTCACAAAAAAAAAAAAAAAATTACATCTGACTATGCAATGAAACCAGCTGCAGCCACTAGAGTTACCACTCTCACCCTTGTCCAAGGTTTGAAAAGAAACAATCAAAATGTGGTAAAACAAAACAAAAAAAAGTTCATATCACATAAGTGATGATTTTGTGCAAATGCCTTGGGGAAAAAACCATAAAGCTGATAATGTAAGCAGCAAATGAAAGGAAATAGGGATAAAATAAGGAAAAAAACACAACGGAAAAGCGCATTCTTTTTACGGAAACTAAGTTTCAAACTGAAACCATGCAATCACCACATTAAAGGGCTCCCATTCTTAAGACAACCACCGGTATGCAGTGTGGATGCCAGGGCAGTGTTTTCCATTAGATTTCTCTGTTTTTTCAGTTGATCTGGCAAATTAACTTACAACAGGCTGAACACAAGATGCAGCCTGGAAAGGAGTATAGCAGCAAATTGCATTTATCAAAAACACTCACTGGGACTGTTTACTTTATGTGATCTAATAAAAAGAAAGCTCATGCTGAGAGTGTTTCAGTGATTGCATATGGATATGAGAGAACAGTAAGCCCCAAGTACAACTGCCCAGACCACATGAAGAAGGGCCACATTTAAACTCCATCATCGTCATTTGTTTATCACTTCAACCTATTCATGGTATCTTTGTGAGACAGTTTTTCCCATGCCGGCTGGCCTGATGGGGGTGTGATTGCTCATTCTCATTGTTGCATTCTTCAAGGATAACCAGGCTTATAAAAGCTGTAGGTCACATCGTCACTGACCATTTAATACTCCACAATTTACACATATGCAACCATTATTATGTGAATAAAAAGGTCATTTTCAATTGAAGGCCAAGCCCTGGCACAAACACTTTTTTTTTCCAACCGAAGGTTTTATAGAGCCATGCTGTTTGTTGACTTATGGTTAGTACAGCAGCTTTCTCCTCCACCCGCCACTTGGTAACCTTCCTAAAAGATCATATGAGCTGGTTTCAATAAAAAAAAAAAAGTGCTGTTTCAGTTGACTTTCCCCACCACCAAAGAGTAAGGAGTAAAGAAATAGAAAAGACACACCTTGGGATACATTAATGGTGGGGCTCCTTTCATTTCTCTGCAGCTGTGTCCAGAAAACATATAACTGCCATTGCTCAAGCTTTTGGATGACATCTCCGGTCAGCTAAAAGCTAAAAGGAGCAGAGACATGACATCTTACGAAGGACAGGGAACAAGATCAAACAGGATTTTCAGTGTTTTGGTGTGAGACGAAGGCCTCCAAATAGGTCAGTGGAGCTTGGATAAGAACAAGGATGACCCTGTAAAACACATCAGCATTGCACACTATTATCCAGTCCTTCTCTCCTCCCTCGCAGCCTTGATGGAGAAACGCATGATGAACTTTGCAGATTCATTGGCTGTAAATCAAACCAAAAAACAGTTCAAGCTCCCTCTCACCCCTTGCTCTTTCTCTTTTCAAATTATTTCTGTGTTACATGTGTTAAACCTCATGGTTTATTGTAATATAGATTTATATATATATTTCTACATATACATGCGAATACGTTCCAGCCATACTAAATTGAAACCCTAACACCCTCCCTTGTTCCCAGTGTCTCAGCCCAGCTTAGTCCCAGCCAATACAGGTTCTTGAGGGTCACGGTTCTACAGTTTTTATGGATCTCTTTAAATCATCAAGCGCTTAACAAAAATGGCTAAGGGTCCAAAAAGTAAAACAATGCAGTCAGGTAAGTAATGGGGCATTTATGCTCTATAGACCACAGACCACCCAGCCGGCAGCAGAAGCAGCAGACTTGGTTTGTTTGCAGCTGTTCAGTTCTAAACAAGGAGATGGACCTCTGTGCACTGGTCATCCGCTCTGGTTGGAAAGTCTTTAGAGGATGCAGTGCCCTTTAATTCGGTGAAGGCAGTGCTGATGAAGATTAATTGTTTTGTGCTTCCTCTCTTTGTCATTTTCTCTCTCATTATTTTTGTCTCTAAAAATAATAATTTGCCATTTTTACTGGTCCCTAAGGGGAAATTCCTTTATCACCTAGCCTCCTCCACAGGGTCAGGTCAGGTTCAGCCCCCAGAGCAGTACTCCTGGGAATGGTAGGGATTCAATGTCTTGCTTAAGGACACTTCAGTAGGGCAGAAGCCTGCCAGCGTGGGGCTTGAAGGACTGCTAATCTCTAAGCCACTCTGAGTGCACTTAGCTTGGACAGCTATACACTGCTTATAGTGCGTGTGCATGTGTGTCTGCGTATTGTTCTGTATGTCTGTCATTTGCATATTTTGCAAGTTTCCTGATTAAACTTGTTAGGCCACAGGACTGTATAGCTCCTGCCCTCAGGCACAGCACAGTTCATCGCCTCCATAGAGTTCTCCACTGATAAACCACCCACAGGGAGTTGAGAGTTGCTCCCTGACCCTGACCAATCGCTGTGGAGATACAAGAGGAATAAGATGCTGTGTAGCTGTGCTGTGAAGATATGCCAGTGTGGGAACAGTAAAATGTCCTCAGTAAGCAGCGATCACCCAAACCACAAATTTCTGCTGGAAATATGATAACCACTCATGATGGGAATTAACTGCACAGCCTGAAGACTCTAGCTTCTTGTCTTCTATCCCGAGCATATCTCTCTGGCAGCTCTGGAGTACTTTCTTAAGTTAGACCTAGATTCTGACAAGATTAAAGCTCGTGAGGGGCCCTAAAAGGTTTTGCAAGAGCTGCCTGCCCAACAACATTTTTTTGGACATAAAATGTAAGCAAGGACTGTGAGGAAATGAACACTTCCAAATTCTACTGCTCTGAGCCATTTTGCATCAAAAAGGTTAATTTAATAGCGCTGAAACCACTGTAGATAGAAATTATTATCATGTGCCATATTCTCTAAGGGAGACCTGATTTTATTATGTTGACTTTTAGAGAGTGGAGGGCCCAGTGGAATCAAAGCTCACCGTCAAATGTCCAGCCAGGCCAGAATCAGCCAGTTTCGCATGACCTTCCCTGTCACAGAGTATATTCCCAGCTTTCATCTCCCAGTGGATTTTCCTCATAAAATTCAGATAGCACAGGCTTTTCAAGGTTGATTTGAGGATGTCGACTATCTCATCCTCATTGAGCTGTGCAACAAAAACATACAAGGTTTGTTTTTCCAGTGATTAAGATACTCCAAAATATCAGATGCTGAGAGGCTCCTTGTGGAATCGAAAAAGCAATTTGTGCAGTTTAATTTGGTTTGCAGTTATGGAGCAGCAGGTGCTGTCACTGGTGGTCTGCCTTCATTTTAGAAGTTGTAAAACATGTGGAAGCAAGAAGTCATGTCTGAAATCATTTCATCCATCAAAGCCTGTTTTATTTTCTGAAATCGGAGATGGAGTTCGGAAAATGAAATGGCAGCCTGTTTGCAGCTTCGGCGTCAGTACCTGAAAGTACACCTCTGAACGTGTCCGTGTATACGATGAATATTTTCTTCACTTTAACCGAATCACAGTTGACTGCACAGAGTTTTTGTTCTCACAGTTCACTGCTCGACGTCAGTCAGTGTCTCAGCCTCTGAGCCTTTATCCCATTTTGAGCCACCAACTCCTGCAGTAAGTCAGCCCTTTAACAAGTCAGGCAGCCAGTTGCCCAGTCAGTCGGCCAACCAGTCCAACAGTGGCAAACAAGTGTAAGAAGGTTTATGAATCAAACGTCCCCTGGCTGATGGCTGGCTGTTCAGGACATGAGTCACACACACCAGAGTGGCAATGGCAGAGAGCGAGGCAGGCAGGCAGGGATGCATGGAAGAAGGGGAAATTCCCATTAAGGGGTGGCCAAGGAGCTGAACTCGGCCAAGCGCTCCAGCAGAATGTGCAGTTCATTAGTGGGAAAGTGCCGGGGAGAACCAGGCTGGGCCAAGTTCTTTGAGGCACGGGAAAAGCTAATAAAAGTCCAGGCCAAGGAATCATACAAGCACACTTGAACCAAGAGACTGAGCAGTGCAGCGGGACAGCAAAGGTCTCATCAGAAAAATGACCAGAGAGGCATAAATGCTTGCTTCAGTATTCCAGGTGTCTGTTTTGTCCGTGGACGTGACATCATTTGTCGGAGTTACACAAAGATGGGGTTTCAGGGCTGCAGAGAAATACAACACAGACAGCAGTTTTAAAGTTGTGATTCCCAGCAGAATAATGCAAATGGTACAGAAAGGTCCTGAGAGGATATAGTTTCTGAATATCCAGATTTTGTTCATTGTTTTATTCTGGGCTGGAATTGCTTAGCTTGACTTACACCACTACAGTGCATACCAGGACCCCCGGTACTGTAGGTTAACACAGCCCCAGCAACCAGCCAGCTGTCTGAGCCAGGAGAGCTCACATAAAACACAAGCTGTTTCACTGCCTATACGCATACGGCTACACTTATACCACACATTGCTGCTTTGAGTTATGTAAAGAGAATTTCTGTTGCATTACCACAAAAACCTTTAGTTGGAGGCACAGTCGTTAAGAGGAGGAATGAGAGCAGGGATGTGAAGTGGAAGCTGAATATTTATGGAATTCCAAAGGACCTGGAATGAAAAGTGTTTTTAAAAGGTGATTTCTGAGGACCAGTGCCGAAGGTGAGGATGTGATTGACTCCATCCTCTATTTCAAGAGTGAAAACACACTCTATAATTCACAGATTCACATGGATACACAGTGAAGGGCCCAGACAGATCGTGGTGTTTTTGTTGCTGTTGTAGCCCTGTACAGAAAAAGGCAGGATAGCTGAGTATTTATAGGCAGGATCTCCCTCTTCAACAGTGAACAGGGTTTGGCCGACAGAGGCTGGGCCCGAGCTCGCAGCACCTGGACAGTTACAGATCCCCACAGCCCACTTCCACTGTTTGGACTCACCATGCACCACAGGAGCCCGCTTCTCCTCTACCCTCCAGCCACAGAGTCCTCTGCTTCCATCTCTCTCCACGCACTTAGTCCATGTTTATTCTCTCAAATAGTAACAAAAGGACGGGCCGCCGAGAACTGTATCTTTTTACAACGTGGTGACATCACTTGTAAGAGCAGCGAGGTAAACACATGGAGCTCAGGCTCCTGGTCTTTCAGGTTTACAGGTCCCTGCCTGTCCATCCAAAGGGGCCCGGTGTAACCCCTGATGACCCCCGTACCGCTGTCTGACTCCTGACTGGGGTCAGGAACATTGCTCACATTGGTTTCATAGCCCAATGAAATCAGCCCAATGGACACGCTTGCACTGTACTGTTAATTCAGTCGGTGAAGAGCTGGGAAAAACGTGTTTTCTTCTCACTTTGTGCTGTAATACAAAGTATATGAATGAACCTCGAGCACTTACAGGGTGAGTGAAAAGATAATTGAGATAATGAATAATAATATCATCCAATTTATCATAAAGAAAACAGAAACCAGCTGGAAACATGAAGTAAGAGAAAGCAAACAGAATCTATTTGAGAAGCATAACTGATGTTTTTAGGTCTTAAAGGGCCCAAGAGGTTTAAAAACAGGTCATTCGTGTTATTGTGTAATGCATTTTAGGGGTATAGGGCTCCAAATTCTATAATGATGAGATCTTTATGATCAGAAGTCAAACAGTTCAATTGACAGAACTAAGCCAGTTGAGTCTAAGCTTGCAGTTACACCTGTCATTTCAACATGATTTTTGATACCTGATCATAAAGCTCTTATGGGAGACGTTCTGGTTAGCCACACTTGGCTTCAAAGTGTCTGTTATGCACCTCATGTGGTTGCATTTAATTTAATTATTTTGTTCACATTTTCCTCCATCGTTTTATGTTTCTCAGATGAACAATGTGACTGGACAGTGTCCAGACAATGTGGAATTCCACTGACAATGAAATCTGACCACTTCAGATATGGGGTAGTTCACTGCACAGCAAACAAAATTTAAATTAAGAGTGTCCTGACCTGTCAGTCAATGTATCCTGCTATGACTGGATAGTTAAAGTTGTTTAAAAATGATAATGGGAATCTCAGTTTGAGTTGAATCAGCATTAGCCAACCGCTGCTACAGTGGAAGCTTTGACAAACGCTCCTGGACCATGTATTTAATTTGACTATATCTCCTGTGTTGGTACAACAATGGCTGCTACAACGAATCCTTCTCCATCTGAAGCAAACAAGAAGTGAATGGGACTTGACTGTAAGTGAAGCCAGTGAGGATCAGCTGATCTCCAGCTGTGGAGTCACAGACATGGAGCTGGTTTTTGCTGGTTACTGGGCCACTGGGCTGCAGTCAGCACTGTAATGAGAAGCATTTGTCTCTGCTTCCTCTCTGCGGTCACTTTTACAGCATCTGTTGACTGTTGCTGGGGGGGGGGGGGGGGGGGGGGGGGGGGGGGGGGGGGGGGGGGGGGGGGGGGGGGGGGGGGGGGGGGGGGGGGGG
>JBBMJY010000025.1:21363752-21383010 GCA_037833715.1 Toxotes lorentzi
GGGGGGGGGGGGGGGGGGGGGGGGGTGGGTTTTGTGGGGTTTTTTTTTTTTTTTGGGGTTGGTGGGGGGGGTGTTGGGTGTTGTGGTCTCCCCCCCCCCCCCCCCCCCCCACCCCATTCCATACCCCACCCCCCCACCCCCCAACCAAAAGTCCCAGATACACAACAGCTAAATAAAAACACACAAATTAGCCATGTGGACCATGGTAAACATTTCCAGCATCCCAGTCCAAACCAGCTGCAGCTTGCTAAAGTTACATGTGCTGTACTTCGACTCCACAGCAAAAACCGTCTTCACAAGCTCTGTTCCTCCGAGGAGGGAACTTCAACACGAGCAACCTTGTTGCTCATGAATTCTCATACCTCACTATGAATTCTCATACCTACCCAGGTTGAGTACAACTTTTTCTAACCTGGGATGACTGATTTTCTTTTTTTTTTTTGGCCACTTGGGGGCAGCAGAAACAAGTTGTGAACACAACGCTGACATGTTATCAGATTTTAGACTGATATGGTAAATTTGCTAGCACACTGTTACTTATTTACACATCAAGTGGAATGGTGTCTAGCAAATTTAAGACCAATATTCACTCTCCTTTTAGCTCTGGTTTTGGTCTCCACTAACACTCAAGAATAATATCAGGCCCCATTATGTTCACGTCCTGGTTGTTAATTTTGCTTCTCTGCTGTTTGGTGCAAGTAGCTTACAGAGGATTTTTACAACTTTGTTTGCCGAAAGCCGCCACCTGCTACAGCTGAAAACAAGGTTAAGTAGTGAACAAGAAAAGGAACAGACATCAGGTATGAACTTGAAGGGCTCGGGAATTTTTAAAAATATATTACAGTTACAGTACAATAAAACTCTGCTCTACCTATCTCTCAATCTGTTACAAACTGACCTTTACAGGTCACTACGTACGACCAAATCTACTGTGCCAGATTCTATTAAAAAATCTACTGCCTTTATGGGCTTATTTATAATTACCAAGTGCACTGTTACCAAGGGAGCAGCAATGAATTTCCATGTTTAAACCACTAATACATCCACCATGAGCATTAGCAGAGATTTATAAATCTAAAAAGTCTGAATAATTGTGGATATGGAACTTTTATAGGATTTTTAACAGCTCCCAGAGCTGTGCAACCAGCTCCCGGGCCCCTTGAGCCTCCAGCAAGCCCTCCATGAACATCCTTAGGACTGCATTCCCCTTCCTCCTCTCCTGCTTGAGCCCTTGTTGTCCTGTTCCACATGTGAAATCAATACCACATCATTTATAGCCAATTCTCACTTGTACCATCAAATCTGGAACATATTGCCAAAAGTATTACCTTTTTTTTTAATGCTCTCCCCTCAAAGATAAAACCCAGTGTATGAAAAGAATAAAAAAACTGGAACAATAGCACAAGGGAATAACATGACACCACATTTAAAGGAAGTCAAAGATTGCCTTTTCAGCATATGTCAATGCATAATAATGCAATTCCTATTTTATGCTTTGTAGTAAATGGATTCTTGAGAGGCATTTTAATTTCATGCCCAAATGGCAAGGCTGTGTGATGAGAGCCGTCAGAGAGTGTTAATGTGGATGTGCAACGGCCTCCACCAGCTCTAGGCCGTCTCATAGGTGTTTAATAATAAAGCCTGGGTCCATCCAGCCCAGCACTTTGACTGAGATTATGTGCTTTGCAGACCAACCCCAGGGCCCTTTAACTTTCATAAAACATAATCCTGGAACACACTTACACCATCCATCACTCTGACGCACACTGCACATGCAGAGACACATTTTTCTTTACAGTAACAAGTAAAATTCAAGGCTTTTAGTAAATATTAAATCTACCAAAACACCCTTCCACACAGACAGTTTTCTTCACCTGTGTCATTCAGGACAGTGCTGTGTGAATTTTAAATGCAGCAGCAATAGGAGTGGCATAGCTGGGGAATGCCAGAGCCAGCATCTGAACCTCCACAGAGATGAAAAAATATGTGATTTGTGAGCAGTTTTAACACTACATCACACCTCTCTCTGCAAGCCCCTTAACGTCCAATTACAGCATTCAAACACCAGTGACAAGAGAGTGTTTCCATCCAAAAGAGTAAGAGGGGAATGTGGTTTTCTTTCCTCAGTGGTATTGGGAGTATTTTACCAGAACCTGGGCACCAATCTAAAGTCTGTGTAAAAACAAAGTAGCCTGTTTTTCTGTGCGTTTCCACTCCCATCCGACACAGCAGCACACAACAGTCACATGGTCGCGTTCCAAGAGGACTGTTTCCATCCGCTTCAAACAAATACTCAAGTTGTGACTCGACTTCCCCCTGGCTTTACGACAAAGCACCAGTGTTGGTATAAAACAGGTCATTGGGACCTCCCCAGGACCAGTTTGGTGGAGCTGTGCAACCTGCCAATGTCCACAGCCGCCGAGGAGCCCCCCCTTGACCAATAACTCCACTCTCACCCATATGTCGTAAACAGCTTAAAACCCTATTAAAAGCACAAATAATTTCAGAAACTAAGTAGACATTTATAAAACAATATTTCCTGTCTGTGAGTTGACTGTATGACTGAACTGACTGTGTAGCTGTATGGATGCAGAAGCTGTAATGTATTCCTGGTGGTGGTCAAACTTTTCCCAGGCTACAAGTTGTGAACATGCATCCTATAAATGCATCAGTAAAAGACGGTGATTTACTGGGCTGGAAGCGAAGTGATTACGAGTGACTGATGAGAGAGCAAAAGCAATCTCCCTAAAGACTGCACCTGTGTACATTAACATTTACTTACTGTGTGTGTGAGTTAACATGATTGCGTGTGTGCTGATGTAATAATGCCTGGAAGCTTTTTTTTTTCATGTGTATGCATTCATTTATAAATGCAACCACACGTCCAAGCGTCCAAGCTATTAATTCAAACCATATTTGAGGCGAAATCTATCAGTGACACAAGTGTCCGTTCAAAAAATGATGTTATTTTAGTTCAAAGAGAAGGAGGAAAATGAGAGGGAGAGGAACAATAAGACTGGACTCCAGCCAACAGCGATATTTTTAGCATTGAGGAAAACAACTGCCTTCTCAGTCCTTTATGATAGTAACATTTCCGTAACTCACTGGCAGAGTAATGATAACACACTGAAGAAATATTGCTCTTTGTGGGTACATTTAATTGTTTTGTCCTATCCTCATATGAGAATCTGAGACAAGTGCCTGTGTACAGAGGGACCTCCCAAAGGTCCTTCACAGCCAAAGGTCCTTCTTGTAACAGCATCAAAATCTGCTCTCATTTTTTCAAAGTGGAAAGCCATTTCCTGACTCTCTTTGTAATGCGCATATGTCTGGCACATCACAAAGGGAGCGAAAGGCGGGGGAATAAAGAAATTATATGAAATCACACAGGATGAATGTTATTGTTGTTGCTGTTGATGTGGGAAAATGACTGGGCCTATTGCATTATTCATTCCTCATCCAACAGAAATGTTTTCAAGGAGGCTTGATTACACTAAATCATCACTAGTAGTCCGGATCAACAACTTCTTAGAGCCCTTCGTCCATCTCTCCATTCCTCATTCCAACCTTTCTTTCTATCCACACATCTCTCCATCTTCTTCATTTGTCATTTGTCCCTTCCTCCATTCTGACATTCCATTCCATTGCTTCTTTTCCTTTATCCACCCAAGCACTGTTAAATTTCTCCATCCCTTTGCTTTCATTACTCCATCCTCGCTCTGTTTCCATCCTTCCATCTCACCCCAGGTACAGGATGGATGGAGCAGTCACTGGAACCTTTTAAAAATGTCACGTCTGACAGACTGGATGAGACACTCTACGCTCTGTTGATTTATCCTTCCAGTGTGCTGCAGTAACTTTGTTAATGTCTCTCATCAGCCTATTAACAACACTTGAGCGTGGCCAGGAAACAGGTGCGGGGTGGGTTTTACTGTCCATCACCTCACCAGCAGGAGCTGATTTGCAGTAGGGAGTGCAGGCAGTACAGCTACATGCAGAGCTCCAACACTTTGGGCCCACAATGGCACAACTTACAAGTAGTAGTTGTTGTTGTTCCCAACAAATAGTGTTGTCTGTAGATTGTAGTAATTCAGGCTAAAAAGAAGGGATACAGCAAAAAAAAGAAAAAAAAAACTAGACTAGTATTGAGCAAGAGGGATTCATGTAAATTAAAACATAAAAATATTTTTGTGAAATTGTGTCAAAGCAGTTATAAAGCAGTGGTTCAGCCTTTTGGAACATACACTACTTTGCTGTCTTGCTGAAACTTAAATGAGAAGATTGATACTACTCTTAAACTGCCAGTATGCTTCCTCAAAATTGCTTGTTGTATGGTTGAAAGCTCCAGAAACCCCTCCCACCACACCTTTACAACGTCAGGTTGTAAAGGAAACTGACAATCCAACATTCACACCCACTTCATGCCATGAGTGGACAGCTGTGCAGAGGTGAGAAAGGGGCAAGGGCTTGAACTTCTCTCTTAAGTTCCACTTGTACTTGTTCTCTTTTTAAATTCTTGATGCAACTTGCTCTCTTATTTTTCTTTATGAATAACTGAGTGCAGCACTGAATATCTTCCAGGAGAGACTGTCTGCAAATGTGCACTGTTATCCTCATATGTTAATAATATCACATCTCCTATGATCTGCTGCCTTCTAGGGTGGCCGTTCGGAACAACTATAAACATTTTGACTGCTGACACAGACAACACATCTTTGGAACGACCTGTGTTCAAGCACAACCTAACCTGTATGTTATGTGTACATTTAAGGCTATAGCAATTTTAAGGCTTAAGTGAGTGGCCATTTAGCTTAGCATAAAATCTAGGACCAGTGAAAACAGCTAGGCTGGCTCTGCTCGGAGATAACAAAATCCACTTCACTTGATTCAATTACATCTTGTTTGTTCAATCTATGCAAAACCTGAACAAACTGTGGTTTTGGTCTACTGTGTGTTTGTTTGTTTTTTGGCAGGTTAAAGTGGCTTCCTGGCGTCTTTTTGTCAGGTGACCAGTGGAGGCTCCTCAAAGTCTCTGCTCCTGGACAAGAAGTAGAACATAGCACAGCTTCAGAACACTCTTTTCATAGCAGGGTGAACATGCTTGAGACAGTCCGATATAATGGTCGCTGCCAATGTTTTAGCTGTGGAGTGTGGAGTCTGCAGGGTACTGCTTACCTACCACAGCTTTCCCGCTGACTGCCATTCAAAGACTCAAGCGGGCAACTTACTCACGGTCAGCATGCAGGAGATGTCTGAATGTCAGGACCGCTTCATGGAATCCATTAGTGAGCAGTGCCATTAGCTCACCACCTAGGTCCAGAAGGCAATGGCATCTTCCAGTAGATGTACCAGGTGCTGCTGGTGCTGCTGTAGGCAGCACTATAGCTTTTGGGTCTTTGTCAGGGCGAGAGATCAGGGGCAAATTATTCAATCAAGTTCCAGACTGTCATCCCTGTCAATGGTCTTCATTATGAACTTTCACTCACAGTTTCACAACTCTGGTGCAGAAATTTTTTGGACGTAGAACTAGCTGACTACTTGGGGCTAGGCTGAGACCCACCTCCTCATCTTCTGGAAGCCAGTGCTCTGGATGAGCGTCTCCCCTGTCGAGTCACATGTTGCACTACACAGCTACATTCCTGAGAGGTGTAGTTTCAGACAGAGGGCCTGATTATGGCCCCCTTCAGTCCTCATTTGGAATTCAACATGCTACAAGAGGATGGCAGACCACTGCCACAACCCTGCTCCCAGTTGCCGCGTATACAGTCTGGGTATACACCCAGGGCCTTCCCTTTGAGAGTGCATTCCAGCAAGTTGCCTCCACATTTCATTAGCCCATTCCCCATCTCCAAGGTTCCTCAATACATCTGTAGCTCATCTCAACCTTCCCAAGACCACCGAGTTCATCCCGCCTTCCACTTCTCCAAAGTTAAACCAGTCAGTAGGTATGTTTACATGGAGCCTAGTATTCAGATTTTAATCAGTTTAAAAGCCCAAACAGAATAAAAATGCTCCATAGCACTTTAATCTGAACAAACAGGTCCAAAACCAATCGAAATTTCAATTGGTTGCAGATGGGTAGTTTAGACCTTTTCATAAACCAATCAAAAATTCCATGCTGGCCTGGTTCTCTCTGCAGAGTTTGCCTTCAATAGCCGTTAATGAAGACAAAGGCATGATGTATTCATCTCTTTTGCACATGTCATACAGCTGTTCCGATTAAATTTGTCGGTGCATGTAAACACCACACCATATTAAGTTACACCTCTTGTAAACATTTGGCCTCAAATATTCAATCGCAATCATTTCGGTTTGAATTGAAAAACTAACAAAAGAAAGTCTGCTCATCATCTGACCTCCCTGTCCACCTGCACACCTGTTGCTCACTCCCTCATTATCCTCTTAGTATATGTATGAGCCCCATTCCTGTAGTCTCTTTCCAATTTGTCTTTGTTCTTATGTAATAGCTTTCCAGCCTGATCCTGAACCTGTTTTTGCCTGTCTTCTCCTCGCCTGATTTGAATGTCTTCTCTGACATCTGTTACCGACGATGCCCAGCCTAAGTAAAGAGTTCTTTCACCTGCCTGTCCCCTGAGTGTTTCTTTTAAGTCCAAACGTCAGCGTCAGAACATTACAGCTTGTACAAATCCTCCTCTCTATATTTGTGTCTCACTTTCCATCAACTCATATTTCCATGTTACTTCTAAAGGTTTTCCCTCCCTCCAGTCCAACATTTTTTCACACTTCCATCCCAATATTTCTAGCTCTCACTCCTCCTGTCCTTCATCCATCTCTCCATTTCACTACAGGTTGGCTACCAGGCATAACAAGCAATTTTGCAACACCTTCTTCTTCTACCTATGGATTTTCCCACATAGTAAAAATAAAGTAACCCAAACAAAACATGTTAGTCAAGGGTTAGATTATCTCTGGTGAATGAACTCATATAAACACTGGCATGGTGTTGATTTTTTCGGCTACCAAGCTGTCAGTTTAACAAGCTGATGATTTAACAGAGATCAGATGTCTGATCAGACATTTTTCAAGGCACATTTATGATCATGCACAGATCCCTGTTTTTGCTCTGTCTCTTCACTTCTCCTTCACTCTGCTTGCCGTCACAGCAGACAACAAATAACTAGAGATGTCATCTTAATGGCAGGGAACTCTACAGAAGCGCCTGGCCAGCACAGACAACTGAGAGGAAGCTATTTGCTGACAAATGGGATTTGGTGCTGGGCTTGAGCAGCATTAACTGGTGGGTTTTATTGGTTGAAGGAGCACGATATCATGGCGGTTTTCTTCTCTATGTCTCTCTGGCAAAGTGGATGACGTTGCAGGGAGCAAAGGCATTTGGTCACGCAAAGGTGCCGAGCGCTGTTAAACAGATGGCAGGAGACCAGTGAAGAGAATGGCAATGGACAGCAGATGGAGAAGAGATCATGCAGGAGACCAGAGGAATGCAGTGTCTATACACTACACACTGCAAGTACCCTGTCCCTGATCACAACACATATGCACTCGATGAGGCCATCTTCTGGTTTTTCATTATGTAAAACATTCTGAGTGAGATTTATATATACTATTCTCAGCATTGTATATTCTAATGAAAGATGAAATGAGAGCAGAATAGAACAGATATTTCTTATTTCCTGAAGCACGGAAATTTAATGTAAGCAATGCTCTGTGTTTCCTGAGCCTGATGTTTTCATAGATTATATTAAATGCTCCATTCTGCCCCTTCATCCCAGTGCTAAAAGTGACATTAATGCTCTAATCACTTAATGACACAGCTTTATGATGATACATCATAAAATGTTGCAGCAATAGTAATTTGAGGGTAAACCAATAGGGGGCAATGTTGTACAATAAAGCGGCAGGACAGAGCGGCGTGGCTGTCACAGCTGAATTACACTGTGTACTGTCCAGGAAAGTGAGGTTCTGCAGAATGTCATCACCATCTGGTTTCTCAAAGCCGTTTGAGACAATGAGACAATGTATTAATTTTCTTAAATACACTGAAACTGGTGTTACTTCATTTATTTTCTTTTGATTAGTTTTTTTTTTCAATCCTATAATGCTCTGTCTTTCTTTTTCTTCTTTTTTTTGCCAGATTTAGAAAAAGAAAAAAAAAGCTCTGGAAAAAAAACCTGATGTCAGCATCACGTTACCAACAGTAGATTTTAGTGATATCAGATAAATTCACTATTTCAAAACAGATCTTAAACTCAGCTTTAGTGGTCTTAAAATCTTCAGAGCACAGAATCAGCTGAATCACACAAAGGAATCATACATTCTCATATGCCCACCTTATTTCATTTATTTCAGCTGTTCTGATTGGTCTTACTTGTATACTCCTTCCTAAACTACATTTAAAAAAGACCTAACACAGTTTTAAATTAACTTGTTAAAAGTTTAGTGATACAAAGGATGGCAGCCACAACAGAACAGCTAATACACCAAAACCCACTGACACAAAATAAACAGTAATAGTGTAATAGTGTCATTATGGTAGCAAAAATGTTATTAAATGTGCTACAGAGGCATGAACTATTTCCCTACTGTCTTTCCTAATTATAAATTATTTGCTTAATAATGATTTAATGATTTCTGCCCTACACTCTCACACATAATAACCCATCACTCTCTCGCCTCATGGAAATTGTGCGCTCTTCTCAAAGTGTGCCACAATTTCAGGTAAAAGAGTGTGATGTTAAGAAAATATGACTAGAGGGTCTTTGAATGAAAAACATTCATCGTGAGAGTGACTGCTGCTGGGACAGGATGAGTGAGGGTGTAGGTGGTGATGTGGGGGCTGTGGTGATTAGATACAGTGTACGGCAGATATTATTTTCATTTTAAGATGCAACGTGTTATTTATAGTTGTTAATAATAATTTAAATCAGTCATTTGTTGTGACTGAAAGCAATATCTGAAAAAAATGCCCACTAATACCTGTACCTTCTTTGTTATTTGTTCATTTAACACAGAAAGACTTTGTGAAAACATGATTATGTTTCACTCTCAGACATCAACAGCCCAAGAGGTGAGACAGGCAGAACCCAGTTTCTTCACAGCGCACAATTTCAAGTAAAAGATTGTGATGTTGAGGAAAATATGACTAGAGATATGACTAGAGGGTCTTTGAATGTAAAACACCCATCCTCAGAGCTGCTGCCGGGACAGGATGAGTGAGAATGTAGGTGGGGATGTGGGGGCTTTGAAACCACAGGAGGTAGTTAAGAGTCACAGGTTTACCTCCCCCTGCTCTTACAGTATGGACCTGACATCCTGTCTGTCAACATGTACAGACACAAAAACACAGAGAGACAAACAGACCCAGTCAGACTCCCGAAGAAGCCCACGTTTTCTGTCAAGGACTCTTCATGTGAGTAAAGCAGAGGCAAAAATAGCATTTGAAAGTAAGTTAACGTCATTAAGAGTATTTATATATGAGTCAAAATACATATTTTGGGGTATTTTATATCTAAATGAATGAAGGAAAGAAAGAAACAACTTAATGTGAAAGTCTATTGATTCTAGTTTTTCCTTTAGCTGAACTTCTTTTCTGATCCTCATACATTATGAATGCATCATAAATATTACTTTTTTACAATAATGCTTATGGCCTGAATGAGACTGACGTCTAAGAATCTGTATTTTAAAACCTCCTGTGGGCCAGACGAGGACATGTTATAGAATACATCAATAATGCTTTTTATATTAAAATCCTAATCATTTTAAATAATACATTTGGGCCTAGACAACGTTCAAAGTCAATTTTTGCGTCTGAATCTTTTGTGCAAACCCATGAGAGCTCTGTGGTTCTTTATTAATAATCTCAACTGGTCCTCTCTTCTGTCACTCTGTGTTATTGGAAGAGGAGTGTCAGCCATTACAGGCTTGGCAGCTGCACTGAGCTGCAACACTGATACTCTGTGGGAGTCAGATTATCATAGAGAATGATGGCGGCTTCAGGGGACTCAGGGAAGGGCCAAAGGGCAAGGCACTAACTCTCTGGCTCTGACATTACCCGAACTATAAAGAATACAGTAACACTAGAGCGCAAATTGCCGACTGTAAAATAAAAACCAGAGGCCACATGCAAAATGTCTCGTATGGAACATTAAAAATATCCATACGAGATTAAATCAAAAAAGCTCGGTTCCCTGAGGAAGTTGATATTTTCCTCCCAGAAAATATTCTACATATTTTGTAAGATTTTAACGAATTTTGACAATATGGTTTACGCCTTTAAATCTAAACTGAATAATTGGTGATTGGATTATAGACCAACCCAAAAGATATTTTTTTTTAAAAATCACTGGCTGTTTTAATGGCCTCTTTACAAAGACCAAAAATAAACACAATTTACATTGTTATAAATTGTTCCAGAGTGAAAAGGATACGTTGAGAAAACGCCATCATCTCTAATATAAAAATGTGGGGTTTTGTGTCTTCTAATCTGCCTGCAATTGTTCAGTGTTTTGACAGTGAAAATAGACGCCTGGGTGATATGAAACCGAACGAAAACCACAAGCATGTTGTGTGCAGAAAATGTTCTGCAGCTCTAAGAAAACGAAAATTAGACTACACGAGCTCTTGGATCGACTGAATGCGTCAGACAAAGTGCTTTGGGTGTCATCTCACACTTAATGAACTGAGATCTGTGCGCTCACTGATTAACTCTGGTTTAAAGACTTGCATGAAAAGGTGAGAAGTGATCCGCTGCAGTAATGAAATATATTTAAAATTTTATTGTTTTTCGACTTGGCAAGATGTCTTTCTTTTTATTATTATTATTATTATTGTCTTTTAATTCATTATTTTAAAAGAATGAATCCCCCACAGCGATGCAGCCATTTTGATTAAAGCTATTTTTCAGTGATGTCGACAGAAAAAAAAATAAGTTGCTGTAACAGCCTGTGTTCTGTCAGACCCGCAGTCACTGGGGTGGAGGAAACGCTGTTGTTTTGTTAAGGTCCCAATAGGCGGCGCTGCAGACTTGCATTCTGTCCACGGCCAAGACACAACTGCAGCAACTGAAAACTGCTGTCAGTCCTGCTGCACTGAACATTTATGAATTGCATGTTTATGTTAAAAACGAAAGTTTTCCGCCGGTCATTCATATAAATTATAAGGTTGTCGGAGGAAAAAAAAAATCAGAATAAAATAAGTTAACATTTGTACTAAACATTTCAAAAGAGCAATATCAGTTTCATCACTGATTTAAATGTGTCGAAATATATATATTTAAATTTATATCCAATGAGAGTTTGAGTTTAGATGGAAAAATATACATCATGTAAAAATCATCGTTTATTAACAACCTGTTGAATCACAGCTCGCTCGTGTGCGTAAAGTCCCTTCTCTGTGAATGTGGCACAAAAAGGCGCACTCAAACTTTTGATTGTAGCTGTCGAAAGTTTCAATTACTTTACACCTAAATCTGTGGTCAGGAACAAACCACAGTCTAATTAAAGAGCAGTCTAATTAATGTCATGTTCTCTGTCACTGCTCATTATGTGTTTTTTTTTTAAGACTGAAAAATTGTAGGTTCGAAGTACGTGAGAATATGAGGAAGATATTTTTTATCTGGTTTTGAACAAAAAATGGGTTTTTCCTGAGTCAGGCTGATCTCAGTTCATACATACAGTCCCTCAGCGTGTTGGGCAATTTTATTGCACAGTTTATCAAATATAATACAATGTCAGTGCATTTTTGGAGAACTTAATGGATGGTATGTTTTGTTGTAATGAGCCTATTTAGCTGTAAATAACACTGTAAAACTGTCCAGGCAGCCTGTGTGGTGTTTTAGTGACCATGTGATGATCCAGTTTTATTCTTGTGTTTTCACACAATTTAAAGAAAATTTTCAAACTGCACAGAAGGGAAAAAAGAGCAGCTCACTGTGTGATGAAATCAGGTGGCGTTAACTGTTTGATTGTTTTTGTTCACCATGCTGCCGATATCAGGATGTTTTCACTCCTGTCACAAACCTCTGAATTTTTTTCCCCCCACTCTAACCGCAATGAAATGCTGCGATTTAATGCGGTGGCTCTTGCACATGCCTTCCATTTTAGCAAGTGGGGTAAAAAAAATGTTTTGTTTTGTTTTTTTTTTTTAATCTTGTAAGCGACTCAAGTATCCGAAAAAGCACGTTTTCAAAAGCGTGGAGTTGGAGGAAAAAATGATCAGGCTCTCCTCCTGCGCTTCCAATCATGTCTCCAAAAGAGGGTATCAAACTTGGCTTTATGGTGTACGAGAGGTGTCAGTGGACGCAGGTTGACTTGTACACGCTCTGCCATGGTCTGGAGCCCTAGTTGCTATCCAAACACAAATAAACAGAGGAGGAACATTGGAGTTAATGATAGAGGACGGGGGGTGGAGGCGTGTCGGAGGGCGGGCTGAGCGCTCCAGAGCCTCGGAGTCCTGAAAAGTGAAGGACCGGAGCGCATTACGCACACTTCCAGCCCAAGCTCCGGAGGAGACTCCCACGCTGCTGCTGTCTCTCCTCCAAACTTCTTCGCCTCTTTCCACAACTTGTCACATCTCTGCAAAGGTCCGAGACGTCAGAGTTGGCTGCATGGCTACATGAAAGTTTCATGGACTTGGAACTTGGAAAACATTTAGCGGCGCTTTATTGGAGCTCGTCGCCTCTATAGTTACTGTGGATTACTGACATACCGCAGGACCTTTGGCAGCTATTTATTGCGGGTAAGATTGTGTTTGGCAGGGTATATGTTAGGGTTTTACAGGAAGGGGGACCAGCCTCACTCAAACTCACTTCTTATAACTTTCTATCTGAAGAAAAGTCTGAACTTTTACTGTTTGAGCTGTGAACCAAAGATGTCAAATTGTCAGCACAAGAACAGTCAGCTTTTCGTGGGTAAAAACTAAATCAGATGTCGTTTCTGAGGGTGGTCGCTGCTTCGTGATGACCACCAGCTTGAGGTCATAGTTCACCCACGTTTTGACATCGCTGGTCTCTGTCCACGGCACATAATGCTGAAACAAGCAGTGGCCTTCGCGTTTGTAGACTTGTCACGACTTATAGAAATATAAAACCTTGTGCCAGAGAGGGTATTTAAAGAACATGACAAGGCACTTAGGCTGCTGTCAAAGTGTAAATTAAGTCCAAAGGTTATTGAGAGAAGAACAGGTTGAACAAAATTGTGCACATGGACAAAGAACAAGTACCTGCATGGTGACTTCTGTTGCACCCGTGCAAAATTAAACTGAACCGTGTTGCGAAAGAGAAAGCGACGTAAAGAGAATTAAAATATATGTAAAATAAATATAAGGACCTGACTGAAACCAGCGACTAGCCCTGCTGTTAGCGTGTAGGCAGGACTTTCACTCTGCGAGCCCACTCTAAGTGTGAATAATGCCCGACTCCACACAAACTCTCAGGTTCCTTGTTAAAATATGATTTGGCCTGATCTGTTAAAAAACGATTCTCAGCTTATTATGTCATTATCCAAAAACAGAGGAAAACCTTGGTTTTCTTTAGATTATTTTTCAGCCTCGACCAAATCGTAAAGGTCAGCTCGCTGTTGCACCGCTGGCTCAGTTCCAGTCCCGCTTTCACCATCCGGAGTCTTGAACTTAGACGGTGGATTTTTTTTTTTCTGTGTGGGAAAACATAACTTTTCATCCCCACAAACATGGGACCTGTCCCTCTCATTTCTTGAACGGTCAGCTCACCCTTGTTTGCCCTGCACTGTGGAGATAGGTGCCTTCTGCTTTTCCTTAATGCAAACACTGTTCTGTGTCAAAGTAGGTTAAAATACCCTTATTGGTTATTTGCTACCATGTTTTCTTGCCCATGGGAAACCCGTCCTATACAAAAGCACGCAGCATGAAATAAAACAGACCTGAAAGCAAAATATTAGTGCCTATAAAATTTGCTGGCTACTATCCGCAACCATAAAAATGAAAAGCACATGCATTTCCAGCGAAGATTAAAGTAACTTTCTTGTGGTTAATAGCCGGCATTTGTGTGTTTTGCTGTGACTCATGTTCGTGCACTTAATAACGTATTTGATCTCTGCTGGCAAAATTTCAAACTACAATTCTACATACAGAACACTTGTTTTTTTTTTTTCATTGTGAAACAACAGCCGTCAGATACAGTGTGTCTTCTCTAATTATCTTGTATGACATGTAGTGTTTCATTCTGAGTGAACTGAATGTGTAATTTATGGTGTGAATCGATGCCATATGAGTCACTTTACACCCACTTCATTTACTTGCTGTTTCGTTGACTGATGTGTTTTTATAAAATTGCTTTGAGGCGCATTTCCGTTCGTAAGAAACAAACTTTGTTTTTGCTAATGCGTGAATTGTGTGTTTATATGATATCGGTGGTTTTGCTTAAGACAAACAGGGTTTTACACATCATTGTCAGTATTAGACAACACTTCTGCAACTCCACGGGTTGTTCAGTTTATTTACTTAAGAGGCTCCAGTGCTTTGTACAACGTTTTAAAAATTAAAGTAATTAATTTGCGGCCTGATCTGGACACAGATTATTTCTATTTGATAACTGGAGGAATATGATCACTGCTGTCATGTTAAATTAGATTACAAAATATAAATAAAAATCTCTCTCATGTAGAATAGTTATAGAAACGCAAACAGGTGGCTTTACTGTATGATGATCACTGACTGAGTGTCACTCTTTGCCTGCCTCTGTAACCACATAATTACCGGCTCTAATGCGGCATTTACACATAACACTCATCTTTATTTTCCCCAGGGTTAGCACGGTGTCCTCCGCAGAGGTCTGAGTCGAGATGGGGAGCAAAGCCCTGCACGCTCCGATCCCCCTGCACCCGGCCCTCCAGCTCACAAACTACTCCTTCCTGCAGGCCGTCAACACTTTCCCAGCTGACCAGCTGCAGGGACTGTACGGCCTCAGCGCGGTGCAAACCATGCACATGAACCACTGGACTCTTGGTTACCCGCACATTCAAGGACTGAGGTCGACGATCACAGAGATGGCAGCCGCCCAGGGTCTGGTCGACCCCAGGATTCCCTTCCCAGCCATACCGTTCACAGCCACAGCGCAGCTCTTCCATCCTAAACAAAGCGCCGGTGCGCACGGCGTCCCCTCGCTGCACAAGGACAGGCCGAGGTTTGACTTCGCCAACCTGGCCCTCGCTGCCACTCAGGAGGACCCGCCGAAGTCTGCGGACCTGGCGAAGCTGGCATCGGGACTAGGGGGAACCATCTCCGAGCTGAGCAAGCTGTCCCCTGAAAGAAAACCCACCCGGGGCAGGCTCCCATCCAAAACTAAAAAGGAATTTATTTGCAAGTTCTGCGGTAGGCATTTCACCAAGTCCTACAACCTCCTCATCCACGAGAGGACCCACACAGACGAGCGGCCGTATACCTGTGATATTTGCCACAAGGCCTTCCGAAGACAAGACCATCTCAGAGATCACAGGTAAGACAGATTTACGGATCGTGTTATTAATTGTGCACTGGGTTAGGAGGGACTCTAAAATTCCCAGCAGCATTCCTGAGTTTTCATGCCATATAAATACAAACATATTAATTTCTCTAAATTACCTCTTCACAACTGGCAATTAAAAACATATTTTTCATTTTAAACATAGACACAGGCCTGTTCCCAGACTTTTCTCCATGAGGGCGCTAAAGCACTTTTACGCATAAAGTTGGACACTCAACTTGCACAGCAGAGATTTTTTCGCCCTGTGACTCTGGGGTTTGTAATAGCTACAAGCAAATCCATGCATGAGCAGACGTTTGATTAAGTGTTATTTCTGTTTTACAGATACATCCACTCCAAGGAAAAACCATTCAAATGTCAAGAATGTGGGAAAGGATTCTGTCAGTCTCGAACCCTAGCCGTCCATAAAACCTTACACATGCAGGTAAGCTGAAAATATAACAGTCACAGTCATGATGTTATCCTCACGAAACTTTAGGATCATAATTCACCTATTGTGCACGCTCTACTGCATGCATGGGGATATTATTAAACCTCACACAAGGATTGCGCTCGGCCAATTACCAAACTAAAACAAAAATGTGAGACAGAAATACACATACAGGCCATTTAAAAATTATTGTGTAAATCAGTGTGAGTTATAACAGACGCAACAGTGGATTTATTTCTTTTAGTTCTACACAATTAAAGGGAATAATTCTTTGCTTGCTTTAAATCTAAACAGGAGTCTCCCCACAAATGCCCCACATGCGGAAGAACCTTTAATCAAAGAAGTAACCTGAAAACTCACCTTCTCACCCATACAGACATCAAGCCCTACAGCTGTGGCCGCTGCGGAAAGGTGTTTCGGCGCAACTGTGACTTGCGACGGCACAGTTTGACGCACAGCCCACACCAGGACTACTAGACTGGACAGACTAACAAAATAACAATGGACAAAACGCAGGAGGACAAGTCAACCACGTCTTCTTCTTCTGCTCCTTTTTCTCCTTTTTTTTGTTTTTTTTGTTTGTTTGTTTGTTCAAAGACAATCTCAAAGACACGTTTACTGCATCAGCCCATTTTAGAGTGGAATTTGGTTGCACCTCAAGTGGGACAGCAGCGGAGCCATGGCCATGTCCGGCTTTCAATCCACCTGTAAATATCAAGACCATGTACATAATGTTGTTTTTTATTTTCTTTTCTGACCTTGAAATTATAAAGTTGTCAAAAACAGTCATAAGTTTAAAGTATGTTAAATTGTATTTTAGAAATAAATATTTCCATGATACATTTGCCTTTGTTCTGTTTTTCTTTCATGTTTCCCACGTCTTGAAACAGGAGACACCCTGTTATAGCCCTCAAGTAATATTTAGATTAAACCATTTACCATGACCATCAAGTTAATAGTCTAAGCTCTGTTCAGCAGGCAGTGAGAGCTTAATGTGGCTGAAATATTCGGCTTTTTATAGTAGACCAGTAGTTATCAGTTTCTCAGGGAGCATGAAAGACAAGAGAGTCCTTGAGGACGTCTTTAGCTGTTTAAGTCTTTAAGTCCACAAAATGATTTAACAAGCAGAAAGATTTGTCATTGAGTGATGATCGATTTTAAGATTTTTTTTCTTTTTTCTTTTCCTTTTTTTTTTTTTTTTACAAAAAGAGGATCATGCTGCACTGTCTGCCATCCACCTATTAGTGTTTTTGTCTGCCTCAGGATTATTGAGCTCAATAATTATTTTCTATATCTAGAGCCAGCAGAGGCTGATTAGTATGACATTAGCCGCATTAGCAGCAATATCCCATGTCTTTATCTGCATCACCTCTGATATCATGTTTGACCTGCAGAGCGGCAGAAGCAGTCACCAGCTCACAGAGACCATTTAACCCAACGAAATGAGACGTTACTGGTTGATTAATTCATCACAAACACGACAAACAAAACAAATATTCAGCTGTTTTTTCTTTTCTTTTCTTTTCTTTTCTTTTCTTTTCTTGTCTGAGACTTCTGTTTCATCGTAGATCCCCGTCAGTCTAACAAGTAGTGAACATTTTCCCAATTTATTATGCCAGTGCCACTTAAGTGAGGAAATGTGATACTACTCGATTGTGCAAATTAAAATATTGGTCCATTTAAGCTGTGGTTTGATCTACGTTTAAATTATTAATTTACACAGTATAATTCACGGGGAAATGCTGAGCGCGTTGGAGGTCATGTTTGAACACCCAGGTGTAGATAGATGTGTTTAAATACATATATAAATTCTAAGATTTGGATTTCATCCACCTAAGCTTTCATCGGCCACTAATCGATACAAATTGAGCTTGAATATTAACCATCAGAGCTGAGTCCTGTGACAGAACGAGCGGATCTATGGTGTTTTTTAATATATTATTTTTTCGGTGAAGACAAAGTAAGATTTTCTCTTTCTCAATCCCTCCTCCGTCTGTCACTGCTGGCCTTGAGGCCTGTAGTTTCATGGTTTCACCAGCCATCAGTGGCTACCGAAGACTCGTTTAAACGCCTGGTTTTCACCTGACACTGCAGTGAATTGCTTGAAAAAAATTGCATTTATCTTTAATGGGTTTAATGGGAACAAGTGGTTACAATAACAACAAGCCGCTCATTGCTGCTGAAAGGCCATTAAGGCCCAGTTTATTACGCACTGCAGGCTAGTATTTTCCTAATTAGTTTCTAAATGGAAAGGAAACAAAGTGCAAAGTCAGAGCAGAGCAGGCTCATATTTACAAAAAACAAGTCAGCGACATAATAATCGTAACACCCAGCAAAAATCATGCTTGATCTCCAAAACATAAAAATTAAAACCTACACACAATGCAAATATGAAAAGAATTAGGCTGTATCAATAATAATAATAATAATAATATTAATAATCGTTATTATATTTATTATCATCACAAGAATTGGTTTTTATTTTATTTGCATTTAATTGTTTGAGAAAGTTACTCCTAAAAATTGTAGTTATGTCTGAGTAATGAACTAATTCGACCAGATAAACAAATTCTAATCAACTTATATAAACGAAAGTGTTCTGAAGCCTTTGACCTCACAGTATAAAGCTGAAGGCGATGAATAAGTGTGTAACTGTAACTGCCGCACTAGTAGGCTACCCAGAATAAAAATTTGATTTTAAAAGAAAATACGTTTTGAAAAATTGTGGAGTCCTCATATATGATAACAAACCCGCGGTACATTTTTAAACAAGTATAAATCTTTTAGTTTTTCTGAGTTACTTTTATTTTCATTTTTTGGGGCCTTGAGCGCGATGGGAAAACCGGACGTTGCTCAGCAAGTGAGTTAATTTTTCTGTCAGCATAGCCCCACTGGAAATATTGTCCTGGAGGGTAAAAAAAACAGAAATAGTATCTGTTCACAAGGATCACATTATCTAAACAGAACAACAACAGAACAAACCGCGTCCTCAGTTTTTTTTTATTTCTCACTGGCTGTAAAGACACAGGCTTAAAATCAATTCAGAGGCAGCCTACAGCTTTACACACCGTCTAAACTGGGCCCACTGACCTGACTGTACTGTGTTTACAGACTAATCAATTAAATGAACTTAACTCGGTCCTGTCAGCAGGAGCATTAGACTGAGTGAAGCTTAAGAGAAAGTGTGACCTGATATCAACTAGGTTACTTCATTTATTACTAGAGCTCATCTCTCACTGAACTGACCAGAATAATCACAGGACTAGCGCGTCGCAGTTACACACACACACACACACACACACACACACACACACACACACACACACACACACACACACACACACACACAC
>JBBMJY010000025.1:21383110-21398189 GCA_037833715.1 Toxotes lorentzi
CACACACACACACACACACACACACACACACACACACACACACACACACACACACACACACACACACACACAGTGGGCAAAGAGTGGACAGTCACATGGTGAACTTCAACGGCCTGTGTGTATCAGGAAGCTTTATCTAGCTGGCAAGGGAGAGGCTGCACTGACGGTAAACATTACATTCCAAACCCCGGGAATAGGCAGAGATATCTGGTCAGGGTTAGAGGAAGATTGGGGTGAGGTTAAGAGGTGGTTAGAGGGTTAGGGTTATGGTTAGGTTCAGGTTAAGGTATGAACACACATCGACACACTCCATTTCCCTTAGAATCTACTACTTGGATGTTAGGCCAACCCTGCACTGACTGCAGGCCATTGTACTCCACTGCTCTGATTTAATATGATCTCCATATGACCTGTGACAGACAGCCACTCTTTAATTTCTGCTCCACTGCCCCTATTGCCATGATCTGAGAAATCCATTATAGCTTTCTAAGCTGTACAATCATTTTGAATTTATTTGTTTTAACAGGTTGTGACATTTTTGTATGCTCCAGAACAGCTAGTAATTTCAATACTGCCCAGGAATTAAAAATGGCTAAGTGGCAACGCTGTGAACATTACAGAAACAGAAAGTAAAGTGCTAAGAGAGAAAGATTTGACATAGCCAAAGAGGCCCTTGGCCGCAGAAATAAGAGGTCTGTCCAAGTTTGATTGTAAAGTAAATATGGAGCCTAACCCTGTTATTCATAAATTCCGACATTATACTTATTTAATAGGCCGTGTTATTTATGATTTAAACCATGATCCGAAAACAGCAAAATAATGAAAAATGATTGAAATTTTTATTGCCTTTTCCTTCAGCTTTCATTATCCATGTTAATCACCATTGCATTTTGTTTGAATAAAAATCAGGAAAAAATAGCCTACATACTAACACCTTTCAGGTGCTGCCCAGTGTGCAGTTTATTCTCTACTAGCAAAGGTGAGCTTCCACGGCCATTTAAGGGCTCGCGGCACGGGAAAGAAATAACGAATATCACGTGGAATGATGCATTCCCCAACTCCTCGTAAATCCTTACTCACACAGAGATTTCGTGTTGTAACTGCACGCACCGCTTGATTAGGAAAACTAACAAACGTGACTTTGACACACAAGCTATGGGTTACTATTTAATTTAATTCAATTGGATATATGGTATCTGATGCTGTTCTAACCGAATTAGAAATATATAATGTGCATCAGGTATTTGCTTGACGCGCTTATAGATTTATTTATGGTTGCCCCGAAATCGACCTTTAAATATCACGTCACCCAGTCATGTATCACAGGAAATGTCTAGTGTGTAGCCCGCCACTATATCGGGTCGCATATGTGTGCCGAACCGTGAAGCGCAAATTTCCTACAGGTCTAAAATGCAACACCAGGCATACGGAAGCCGCGTTGGTGTTTACTCATGACGTTTGAGCCGAAGCCGTTGAGAGATGTGGCTAACGTTAACGAAATGATAAGGTTATATTAAATTTCCAATTTAAGAAATCGCTTCAGGAGACCCACGGGAGTCAAGTAAGGATAGGTTTTTATCATTTTACCAGTGGCCACACGTTTTAGTCAACTGAAACCAACGCACTTAGGGTGACTTCTTCTCAGTTAGCTTAGCTTCTTTGCTCTGCTGCTGTTGTGTATATAGCTAGAATGACAGGAGTGTAGGCTTTAGCTAGCCTTTCTAGCGTTAACTACTCAGCAGTACGTAAAATTGTTTACTACGTAGCATGACACGGCTTCGTTTAAAAAACCAAGTTATATTTAGTTACGCTGCTGTGCATTACTAAACAGAATAGCTAACTACTGTTGACGTTTCTTCTTAGGTCGCAAGCATAAAAAATGAATCACAATAGCAGGGAGGCTAATTAAAGCACTACTGTGACTTAAAACAAAACTACTTAGAAGTATAACCACTGACATTAAAAAGGTTTCTACAAACAACGTTAGCAACTCACGCGGGTAGAATGCTTGAACGGCCTCTGATCAATGTAAATATCTACTGTAGTTAAACCCTCAACCTTCATAGATATAACTTACAGTGTCGTTAGTCTTTAAACACATATTTAAGGTTTATGACTCTTCTGTGACAGAATATAAATGTTATAGAGAGTCAGTTAAAGACCATTTTCTCTTGCTTAGTGCGGGTTAGAACTACGTCAGTGTGCACTGTTTACTATAAAACTGTAACTGTAACATACAGTTTAGTGCTGAAATCAAGCTTGAGGCTAATATGAATATAACTAATATAAATATATTATAATCCCAAGTTTTACATATCAGTGGAATATGAGCCTGTTGTACTTGGTCTTTTTCATGCATAATGTTTGATACAGGAAAAGCTCAGGCGTATATTATATCTTTAATTATGGCACCATTGCATTTAGGTGTCCCAGTAAATACCGGTGAGCTGGCACCCACAGTACTGCTGCCTTGGAATTGTCACACCTGAATGGAATGCAGCCATCATTAATGTTATTAATTGCACATGTCCTCTTGTCTTGTGACATTTCAGAGTACCTGCTGTGGAAAAATGTTTGTTCTCTGGTCTAAGCTTCAAAATGAGACTTAGATATAATGGAAAAAGGAAATTTAAAACATTAATGCTGTAGTGTACAAATAAACACATTGCTGAATGTTTTGTTCAATGTTTGACCTGTGCTCAGGACAGGGACAAGATGTTGGAGTCCTATGTCACTCCGCTCCTCATGAGCTATGTGAACAAGTACATCAAGAATCTGAAGCCATCTGACCTGCAGCTGTCTCTCTGGGGAGGAGACGTGGTGCTCAGCAAGTTGGACCTGAAGCTGGATGTGTTGGAACAGGTACTGTATATTGAATGTAACCTCTGCTTTCTTTAACTTTTTTTCTTATAAGACCAAGACAGTACCCATTGGGTTGACATTGTATTTTCACATCTAATTGAACATAATAGGTAATGTGATTATTTTGTTTGCAGGAGAGCCATGTAGTTAGTAGTAAATCGAGGCCTGCCTTATCTAGTAATTATGACTTACTGTCTCATAATTACAAGATCTTGATCAAGTAATTTTAAAATAGAAGTCACTTGTTGTTGTGTGAACAGATATAAACCTTTACAAGAAACAGGAGGTAAAATGTTGCCATGGGTACACTGAGTTTTACTGTGGGCTGCAATTTGAGCCCCATCTTTTAGCCTATATTTGTTCACATTTAGGAAAATGTAAGTAAGCTGAATTAGTTATTAAGAGTTCCTTTTTGCAATCTATTGGATGTACTGACAACTATCACTGAATTACTCAGATACTGAAGAAATCTTAAAAACTTGATTATTCTGAGGCGACTCCTGAAGCGCTCCAAGTCTTTGTAATTAACTTACAGTTAAATCTCATTATTATCTGCCATAATTACAAGATAAGGTTTCCAACATTTTTTTTCTTTTGTGAATGCAATGTGCTTCTATAGTTAAACAGACATGGCTGTGCTAACATTTAACTTTACAGTACAATTAGATTTTAAATGATTTTACTTACGACATAAAGCAAAGGGTCTGTAAGGAATTGATGAGCGAAAGATAAGCATTTTCCTTGTAGAATATTTTTTTCTATTCAGTTGTGTCTACATGTTAGTTACCATGTATATAGTATAGTTAAGGTCCGTTGTCTTGACTAGAATCGGGAATCAGAAAAAAATGCAGCAGTGCTGTGCAGCCCAGCACAAACACAGTATCTTTACTGTCATTTTGGAGGAAGTTTGATAGATTTGCTCAGAGTTTTCACTCTGCGGAGTTATTTTGACACAGTGTTCTTTTTTTACGCTTGTAATGTCTGGATTAGATCAATCTACCATGAGTTAAAAGAATTCTCTCTTGAGTGGGCTCTGACTGCTTCTGAAGAGCAGACCAAAACACTACCTAACCCAACCGAGATTGTGATGAAAGTTCTTATTGGAAGCAGCTTCAAGCCAACCGACAGTGGGAATTGCGTTCGGATTTTGATGTGTAACGCTATGTCAAAACCTTGGCAATTTTCCTCCCTTTGTCTTTGTTTTATTGCATTTGATTTGCACAGTACCTCTTTTAAAATGTGCAATTAGAGATCATCTTCCTAAAATAAAAAGTAAATTTTTGTGAAACATTGTGAGGGTTATTGAACAGACATACTGTAAATCCATGGCAGCTTTTCCTTAGAAATATGTTTGGTTATTAGTTTTTTTGGCTTAGACTTAGAGGGGAGGCATGTGAGGCCTGTGTGTACGCAGTCTGGTTTCATGGGACTCGCTCTTACACAGAGTAGTTCAAGATGCAGAACAGTGATTTGTCTGCCTCTGAGAAAATCTGACTGATTTTGTTAAAAGCGTGACCTCTATATAATCTGTAGCTGTAGTTTTTACTATCTTCTCATCTTCAATTATTAGTTTCTAAGTGCTGTGTAGAAAACAGATGGATGAAAGGTCCAAATAGTCTTGAAGCTACACCGTGTTGTCTGCATTGGAGATGTGATGCTATGGTGAAGATTATTCTTATCTGTTGTTTTCATCTTTCTGTGTCTTTGCATATTTATAGGAGTTGAAGCTACCTTTTACATTCATGAGTGGCCATATCCATGAACTGCGTATCCATGTGCCCTGGACCAAGCTGGGCTCAGAGCCTGTAGTCATCACCATCAACACCATGGAGTGCATTCTGAAGCTGAGGGATGGAGCCCAGGTTAGTTCGTCAGTGGTATGAGAAGTATTATATCCTTCATTCCCCTACAGAGCCCAAACGGGGCTGGCCAGCTCTTCCTGTTATTTATGTGAAATTCCTCACATACTGTTTCCAAGAAGTTTTGGCCTTTGTTTTGAGAAAACAAATACAGATTTATAATAAAAAAAAACAAACAAACAAACATGTTGAGCTTTTTGACCCTGGCAAGCTCGGCTGCAACAAAGACATACTGTAATTTTACATTTACAATAACATGAAGAGAAACTAAATAACACATATTTATTACCATTTTTTAAGTTCAGCTGCTTCTCAGTTCAGCAGCGTCAGTCCCTCTGGCTTTAGGAGTTTCATGAACCACTGTTCATGGCACCCCTATCTTCAAGTTGGCTTGGTGATTAGGCAAGGTGCACTCAAATGACTCTCTGACACATTGTCTCTGGTCTGCAGACTGTGATTCAAAGCTTTCCATCTATAATGAGCTGGCATGATGACAGCCAGTCATCCCTCACACAAGCATGAAATTGGGAATATATGTCTTGGTTCTATAAGTTGGGAGAATTTGTTTTGGACTGTTTTAGTGAAGCCACTTTTGCTAACGGCCCAGCTTAATACATAGCTTATTATTCTGGTGCTGGTGCATTAAATTCTGCCAGGCTGAGTGGTTAAGGATACTGGGAGCATTTACCAATAGAAGCTAAGAGCTCATGTACAGAAAACAAAGTCCGTCAACCCCTCAGGCCAACGAACAAAATTGTCATCTCAGTACAATCCAGCAATCATGCTGTCTGCTCATGTCAAGTCAACATTTGGCTAATCTGACATGTCCAGGGAGTTTAGTCCCAGAATAGATGCAGCACACTTTCATGTACACCCCGAATGAGGGCTGCTACCAGGACGCCTGATGGCCAGTACACCACTGAGCTAGTCTCCTCCCCTCTGCCATGATGTCTGTACTGAGAATACTAAGCTCATCTCTTCTTATAGCTCGCTGAAGACCCATAGTTGGTTGTGTGTGATGTAAAGCGTTATGCACTTCTCACAGGAGATTGTACCCACTCAATTCAAGTTACACAGTGCAGGAACAGGCATTCAGGGCACAGAGTGGGAATGAAAGAGGCATCATTCTCCATATTACAAGTCAGTGTACCATCAAAATGATTTAAAAGCTGTCGTTTTAAGATAAAATAGCTGCATAATGTAGCTTTAAATAGCAGTTGCATTTGTCTTTCTTACTCATGCTTAATCACTCTGATGAGAAATGCATTGAAAAGGAAAGAGAACTAGGAGAAGAACAAACAAAGAAACCAGAAGCAAATAAATCACTGCCTCATTGAGGCGGGATGATCAATTTATTCTTTTTAAAACAGTGATTTGGATTGTAATCTACATTTTAAAGGCTTCTGAGGGGAAAAAGCACATTGGCAAGAGATGTAAATCCCAGCTCCAATGAGGAGCACATTTTAGAATTGGTGGATAAAAGTGTGTTGTCATGCATACCACCAGAATTAAATATTTGCAAAGGCTCTTTTAATTTATCAAAAGCAGTAACTGTCTTTTTTTTAAACAGATGGATTCCAGCACAAAACAAATATCAGCTATTCTCTCCCCAGATTTTTGTCATTTAGAAACGGTTTGCCAGTTTGGTTTCGCTTCAGGAAAGCACAGTACTCTCACTCAGCAAATTTGCCCCTTAAAAATAGGAACAGCTTCACTGAGCAGAAATATTCAGACAAACTCAAAACTCTGAGGTGACTTTACTGAACCGGATCAGCACTATCAGCAGCTGATATAGACGTGAATGAGCTTCTAATTTCCTCTCTGAGTGAGCATTTTACAAATATAGCTGAAATTACAGCTCAGCGTTGTCTTTAACTTATGTTTATGGCCATTTTGTCAGATGAAGTTGTGGTTACAAAATCAAGATTTTAGCAGAGCAGCAGCTTGGAAATGTCTTGGAAGTGACTGCTGTTTAACATGTAGTTAACATGGGCTGCGTTTCAGTCCGTTAAGACTACATCTCTACTTCATACTTGTTCTGTTGTCTGACAACAGAAACAGAAAAACATGTAAATGAGAACAGCTTTATGAGGATTAGACTGTATTAAATTACTGTATGTGTGAGCACAGAGAGAAGGAGAGAAGCAAACAAAGGTCTGACACCAAATACAACGCTATGGTGTCATCAACTAGCAACATTTAACGACTTTTCAACGCTGATTGCAGCAGTTCCACAACGGTTTTCAACAGTGTCCTCAATTTCACAGAATGACCACAGGAGGTCCAGCCATATTATAGGTTTTGACCTGGTCTTGTTTTTTTAATAACTGGGTCTCCATTTTGTGTGTCATTTTAACAAAGGCCGAGAAGAAGAGGACTGCAGGCTGGTAAACATAGATGTCAACGATACAGTTTTCAAACCTGACAAATGTCTTATGAGGAAGAACATGTATCCACCATATTTGTAAGATCTTAAGAATACACACAATGTTTTTTGTTGAGCAACACAGAAAAACAGAAACTTTTTTATTTAGAAAATAACTCCACACCCCACATTTAAATCAGGTCCTTGTAGATTATTGATAGGAAATGTCACTTTGAGACTTGTCATGCATCATCATGGGCATAAATCTGAGAACAGTTATCCAAAGAGTAATATTTATTGTGTTCAGTTTAGTGATACAGATTTTCATTTATGAAGTGTATGAAGTGTATGAAAGGCATTTTTCCTACATTCAGTTTTGCATGAGAGCCTGGTCCTACCTTTGCCACCCATGCAGTTTGCAAAATTGAAAGTGTAACTCAGCACTGGCCCTTTATGGGAAGGTTGAGGTTTCAAGGCCAGATGTCCCAGAAGAAACACATTTCAAGGGAAGTCAATTACAGCTAATTACATAGACTGCGGCAAAAAGATTTGTAACACTTGAGCTGCCCAGAACTAATGGTAAATATCATACTATGCAGGTGGCTACTGCTCATGCGATCAGGTTTCTAGTTCAATCGAAATTTAAACTTGTTTTTTATGCTTCATACACAGCTTAAGCCTGTGCACTAGCACCGGCACTGGTGTAATGCATGTAATCTCAAAACAGCTGTTTGTTACAGATGTTTTCTAAAAAGCTTCTAGTCAAGAAAAGATTTTTGGTGAATTGCAAATGACATTTGGACAAATAATTCAATGGTATGTACACCCATGAGACGTAATTTGGAGCAAAGCCAGACTTACAACAGAAGTCTTTGTAGCGTGTGGAATTTAAATGAGCTGCTACACTTCTCTCCTGTGTGAGTGGGAGGCAGAAGGCTGACTACTGTATTCTTAAGCCAAGAAAATGCAGCCAGTTTTCTTATATACTTTAGATTTGTGTAATTCTGTAACTTGTATTACTTTTATTTCATCTTTATTACACATTCAACATGTTAGAACATAAAAAAAAAAAAACAACAAAAAAAAACAAACAGCAGCATTTTCTGTGTCATCTCTGTGGGAGCAGTTTCACACTTTGGTTAGCCCAAACCGAATTTCTTTGATTGAAGGAAAAGGTCTAATTTCACCTCTGTCACATTAGTCTCACAGAAACAAGACTACATTCCCCTGGAAGTTAGTTATCTTATTCATATACATGTCCGGCTCTGGTCCAGTTTTAATCAGATCCTTGCAAGGATGCAAGGATTTTGGCATAGGTACATGCAAAACTTGGGTCGTGATAGTTCTTCTTGAAGCCCTCAAGTAATTTGGGTTGTGGCCCACAGGATTTTAAAAGAGCTAAAAATGTTGATCTGTGGATGGAAAATCTTACATTTTAAGTTTAGTAGATTACTAGTGTCTCTATTGTCCAGTAGAGACAGGAACTTTGTGGTAGGCCTCATGCAGCCAAAGTGTGGAAATGATAAATGATATCATTAATATGGTTTGTTTTCATAATTACTGTTAAAGCTGGAACGCTGGCCTGTAAAAACATCTGTACATCTTTTGAAGTTCATTAAGGGTTGTGTAATTTGACCGGAATTATTTGGACCTTTTTAATGTTCATGTTTCCCCTCGAGAGGAACTGGGTAATATTAGGGATATTGAGATTGCTCAATAGGGCCCATCTGCAAAGCACCAAGAGCAGCTCACAATTATAGTTTCCAGCAAATGTGGAAATTTGGGAGCTCAGCAGCAGTTGGAGATTACAGCTCCTGCTGACAGTGTAATTGCTTAAAATAAGCTATAATGAGGACTTGTAGTGCAGAAAGTATGGTAATAGAAAAAAATGTTGTCAACTTGTTTTGACATTAATTTTACAAACTGGAGGCCATTCACAAACAAAATGTATTAGTTTTCATATATGTTTTACTGTGTCCTGAAGTCTTATTGAATCAATGCTACTTCCGTTATTTGAAATTTAAACAGTTTACATGCTTTCTGTAGTACACACTCCTGTTTTCAAATCTCTACCACATTTGCTTAGTTCTCAGATTTATTGTACATTTAAAAACTTCTGCCTTTATATTTATATTTATTATTTATCTTTATATTTTATTATATTTATCTTTATCGTATGAGTTCAAAAATGTAAATGTTTGTTGTTCTTGTATGAGTTCAATTAGTGTGGACATCTCCATGTGAAATTAGACTAAGCCCTGGTCTACGCCTAAGAGCTTAATGTATGTAACAGGAGATTGGTCATGGGGATGAAAGGGTTTTGTGTAGTCAACTTAAACTTCTTTCTTCTTGTGCAAAGACACACTCAGTGTGGCCCCTCTTGAGTTACTTGATGTGAATGAACAGTTTGATCTGAGTTCTAAATTACAAAGCAGTGTCTACTGCACAGGATAAAACAATGGTTTTTAAATCTGTCATTTATATTCTGAGCCTGTATGGAAACTGGAGTTATTAATAGAACTCATAAGGTCTTCATCTAGTATATTATTTGCCCCATGGAAATCTCATGGAAGGATATAGCAATGACCGTTTTCCAGCTTCACACCAGAATATTCAAATTTGGGACACATTTTCTATATTTGGTATATTTAATTTTCTTGATGAGGACTGAGCTGGTATGTCATGCTGGGCATTTGGTGTAGGGCATCACTGCCCTCAAGCTTCTCCCTATAATGAGGAGATGGATGAAACCTTTGGTAGGAGATAGAATTTATCATGCGGCTGTCTTTTAGGAGTTTTGTTTTTGTATTTGTAGCTATAGATGTAGCAGTAACAGAAATTGGCAAGACTGAACTCAGGCTTTAATGAAAGACCTAACAGCTAACATTGATGTAATGTTACAAAATTACGGGCACATTTTCTTTTCTTCTTGACATCTTGGTAAGCTGCTCCAGATGTTGAGGATGAGGTGTGATCAGCAAAGACAGAGAGGAACTGGCTGGATAACTGTAACAGTAGATCATAACACTCTCAGGCACTCTTTATTTTTTACGAGACAAAGATAAGGGCTTGGGTTTACCGAGGAGAGTCTTTCTGGTTTTGGCTCAGCTCGCTGCTTGATCTGGGAGTTTTATGGCTGCTGAGTGCATTTGCCACTGATGTGGAGGTTCTGATTGATGCATTGCCTCAAGATGATTTGGGGAGGTGCCTCTGAGACTTGTTGGTTTGGCATATGGTCCAACTAGGCCCTTTCTTCTGTAAGATTCCTTCCAAACTATTTTTAGGACTTTACACCACCAAACCTCATTGCTCCTAAATAATGGGTAATACATGTGAATTAGGGAAACCCTTCTGGAAGACGTCTTAAAAACCCCAAGTTGTTATTCCATCACTAAATCTACCACCTACTAGACAAAAAAATGCAGGAAGTTTCTTTGGAAGTTAAAGAGAAATGTATAGATGTGATAAATGAGTTTTGAATTTTTAGACACAGGTTTTAAAACTTTGTGACTTCAGATGCCAAGTTGATTCCCCGTTGAGGAGTTATACTCTGGATGCTGCTGCTTTAATATGTGGTTTTGCCACCCAGGGGTTGCATCCACAAACCACTAAAAAGGAAACCTACTAAATAGGAAGCTGTTGCCAGCTTCTGTGTGCAGACTGTTGTAGTGGTCTATTGTCGTTATGCTTTACTCTCTGGTTGAACTAGAGATATGTCATTTTTGTTGACAGAGTGTGAACATGTTATATAGTGACAATGAATAAACTGAGGAGTGTATTCTTAAAAATTAAACATGCAGTCAAATGTACCTTCACTGTCAGCCTCTGTAGTGTGCAGTCTCTTCTGACAGAATGAGATCCAGTCTGTTTGTGCCTGTGCAACTCATCTTTCACAAGTCAGAAAACATAAAGGAAAAAGTTAAACAAGTAAAAGAGAACAGCCTGTGGAAGTATGCAATCAGATAGCACAAACTGGATAATCTCTGTCCCAATGCCATCCGGAAATCTTGCCTTTGATTCTCCAGCTCGCAGGGTAAGTAAATGGCTTACAGAGATTGCACCATAAATCTGTCTGATCATCAGCTCAGCGGGGCCTTGTCTTCAGGACTGAGGAGGCAGAGGGCGAAGACATGGAGCTTTGGCAAATCTATTTTCCTTGAATCCAACCCCCGAAGCAGTAACAAAACCCATCTCTGACTGTAAATAATAAAAAGATGGAGTAATGTTGGCACACTGTAGATTCCTCAGGCAGGTTGGAAGTCAGAACATGCGTTCAGATGAGAGACAAAGACAACACTATAGAAAAAGAAGTAGACTAAATGTCGGAGCGTATGTGCTTGAGAGTATCCATGAAGGTGTCTAAATTTGTAGGCCATTTTGTTTCAAAAAACAAACAGGCAGCATTTCCATGGCTTTGAAGGTCTTCATGTAAACTTCTCCCAGAAGCTCCCTCTGTGATGGTGCCTATGCTGTATTTTTCTGTCCCCTTGTTCAAGTTCTCAACATAGAGTGACCCATTACACTGTTCTGTGTTTGGCATTCCAAACTGATTTAAAGCGTCTGCACAGGGCAATGCACAAGTGTGTAATTCCAGTGGAGGGCCTTGTACCCAGCCATCACTGCCTGTGAGTCAGCCAAGGCTACACAACCCACAATGTTACACTGCTTTGTCTTTGAGGTCTGCTGGAGGTTTGGGATCCTGATGGAATGAGGTTACTTCATCCTCTCAGACAGTCCTCAAAAACAGGAAAGCAGTGGGGGGGGGTTAACCCATCAGCTTCCTGCATCCAGTGAGTCAAGTGGTGATCCATATACTCTGGGCAGCCGGTGCCGCTCCACATTTTAATCCCTGCTCTCAGGCCATCCGGACTGCAGCAATTCCTCAGTGGAGCCTATTACTTGATGGGTGCTTCTGGTAATATTGCAGTCTGGGAAACGATTACCTTGCAGTTAAGGCTCATGTTTGCTTTATTAGTGCTTTCTTCAGACAGAAATTCTTGGAAGAGATTGTGTTGCAATTAGGAACACTCATTTGCTTTATGAGTCTTAAATCTAAATGTATACTATAAGAAGTGATTTCATTAAATGAGGGAATATATTTACCACTTTATATTGCTTTTAAAATCATTTTTTATGTGTTGCGAGTCAGTGTGA
The DNA here is from genome assembly GCA_037833715.1 of Toxotes lorentzi. Taxonomy (NCBI): domain Eukaryota; kingdom Metazoa; phylum Chordata; class Actinopteri; family Toxotidae; genus Toxotes; species Toxotes lorentzi. The sequence continues at coordinate 21,395,351 of JBBMJY010000025.1, forward strand.
TACAAATTTCACTTACTTTATTTCAGTTTGTTTTTAGGTGCTAAGGCCACCAGATCTGGGTCATTTTTCATAACATTTCTCTTTATGTAATTGCTTTAACCAGATTTACAGAGAAGGATATTTTTTTCTTTGGGCGTCACAGAGAGTCACAAAAAGGAGTAACACGGTAACTGGGTGCCTGTGTGTAATTTCTCAGTGGAGAGAGGTAGGCTTGTATGACTCCATGTTACACAAACTGTGGGTGGTCTGTTTTTTATGTCTCAGGGTGAGAGTGCTCCATTTAGCAGACCCTCACCCCTTTGACCTATGAATAATTCCACTCTCATTATAGAAATGATGATGCCATAGAAGCACAATACTTTATCCTGTAAATTCAGGTATGCAGATCTAGTCAGTAGCAAACTATTTGGTGGAGTGTAAATCTTTCCATCTTTCCAAATTCTATTTGGTTTCTAACACTTGATCCATTTCACATATAGATCTTGACTCATTTGAGGGTAACACTTTATGGTTGTTAAAGCCAGAGCAATACTGATGCTAGTGTGTTTCAAAAGGATCTGAGTTAGATTCCACTTGATCCAGATGTGCCGGAATTGGTAAAATTTGCTTTTATCTTAGTTGGCCCGGGCCCCTGTAATGTGTGAGTAAGAGAAGAAGAATATAGTATAAATAACTTCATAACATGTCACTCGTCACAAGGTGGTGGAGAGAAGAGATTGTGTGGAGAAGGCAAATGGATAGCTCAAAAGATAATAAACATGGAAAGCTTGGAGGAATGTATCAGCCTGGCTTCACACTGATCATAGTGCTTCTTCAAAATGACCAACATGACAAGAACTTACTTTCTTTAATTGAGTTGCATTTGCTCTGAGTCACAACAGTGTTTCAGAGAGTAGAGATAGTTGGATGCTGATTGGTTTAAGACACAGCATCAAGGGATATCAAGGAATATTAGGTAAAGTCACGTTCACATTTCATAACTTTATAACTTTAATATTTGAAAAGTTAAAAGTAAGGATTATAATTTTAAACTGTAGCATTAAAGTAAAAAATAGCATGTGAAAAAGTCCAATGTTTGCAGTGCTATTAAAATTTGACTTAAGAGTTTTTGAGCATGACTTTCATGACAACACATCTACTTTAAAGATTCAGATCTGCTCTTTCAGCTTTGCATTCTGGGATTTCTAACATACTTTTAAATGGGGAAGGATCTGACACTGAAAGAGCAGCGCAAAACAGTCCTAACAAGCCCGAGCAGTAACAGAGAGTTAATCCTTTCCTCCTTGCTCCAGCCATATACAGCTTTGCATGATATGTTCATAAACTCAGATATTTATTAACACTTATAGTGCAGACATGAGTATAAAGCCGGTATTGCAGACATTCAAAGCCCCTTTTTAAATTTCCTAACTATAATGAAACCTTTCAAATCTTACTTTTAATTTCTCAGATCTTAGTTTTGTGATTCATAAATGTGATTATGCTTCATGAAAGGGAGGACAACTCTCCAGCAGTTTTGCCAGGGTCAGGCCTCAGAGACCTGAGATCCATGGACAGGGACTGGGTTATGGCTCCAAGATGTTCAAAGGATGCACCTGAAATTATTTGTTTTGTTATATGTTGACTGTCCCTCAGTTGCATTGGATCGCTGTGTATAGAAGCTATGCAAACATAAGGCCTGCTGCATTCCACTTGCATGCTCATGCGCTGGAATATGGCTTTGGTATTTCTCAACATTGACAGAAGGTCCTCTCCCATTCCTCTCTGTTTGATTTATTCTATCTTGCTGGTTTCAGAACATTGATGCTCTCCAAGAACACTTAGGCCTCTACTGTTTGTGCCTTCCAGCTGCACCTCACGTGTGCAATTAAGTTGTCAGAGTAGCCTCAGCCACGGCTTGCACTTTTCTCAGAGGCCGGTGCTTACATCCTTCAAGGGGTGCTTATGTCTCGTATAATGTGCTTAATACTGTGTATGACATAATGGGCAAAGCTCAGAAGAGGGACGGTTCAGTTTTTGACAGATCAGTGTCAGTTTATGTTAAAATCAGGTCCTGGCCACTAGTTGTCAGCAACTCACCAAAATAAGATAATAAAACATTCTCTATAGGATGCTCATGTTCTTTATCATTTGTAAACAGTATTAATTATTTTCTTATCATGAAGGAAAGTAGCAGGGTTTGCTGAAATAAGATTAACTACACTATGAATAATTGGCAAATAACTAGGGACTGGTTATTGTTTCAATAAGAAATTAACCCACTGAAACCTGTCTCTGTGATTGGGAATTCCCCCACATGTGTCATACGTGACTCAGATAAGATGTGTGTGTCTCTTTGCTCATGCCTGTGTATGTGTATATCAGGGTTCTGTGTGGAGTGTTTTATTGTAGCAAACACATTGCAGTCATTAGCATTAGGGGGTAGCTGTGCCAGTGTAAGCAGCATGCCTCACATGCTCAGCCCAGGCTTGTGGTTAGCTGATGGAGACATCTGAAGGACCAGAGCCTCTCAGATCTAAATCAGGAACAATTTCTCCTTCTTTCCCATTCTCTTGCTTTTGAAATTTTTTTCCCTCCACTTTCCTGTTGTCTCACTTGTATTTTTCTTATTTTCTGTCGTGGCTTTTTGTTCTTCTAGCTGTTGTTACTCTCACTCTCTTTTCACGCTCTTTACTCTCTTTCCTTTTCTTTCCCTGTCCCTTTTCTCCTTTTCTTTTTCTCCTTTTCACCAGTGAGACAACATTTAGGTATGTCAATTGCAATAAAGTCAAAGTCAAAGTCAAAGTCAGCTTTATTGTCAATTCTGCAGTATGTACAGGACAAACAGAGAATTGAAATT